>WOVY01015743.1:0-25174 GCA_013436015.1 Rhipicephalus annulatus
CAAGTGGCCTGTGCATACGTTAATTTCGTATAATTAATGCTGTTCTGCTCACGCTGGCTTTACCGCAGTGCTTTGGCGATGCAGTGAAGCTTAATCAGCTTTTGGTAATTGTCTTTTTGTCTCCCTGAAACGGACGTGTCAAAATGCATATTTGGCCTGAACAGTCGCAAATGCTTATATTTGTTTGATGCACAAGTCGCCTGTACATGCGTTCATTTCGTGTCATGTATTGCTTTTCTGCTCGCTTTGGCTTGCCACAGTGCTTTCGCGATGCAGTGAAGCTTAATCATCTTTTGGTAATTGTCTTTTTGTCTTACTGAAACGAACGTGCAGAGATGGATATTTGACCTGAGCAGTCGCAAATGCTTAATTTGTTTGATGCACAAGTGGCCTCTGCATGCGTTCATTTCGTATCATGTAATGCTGTTCTGCTTACGCTGGCTTTACCGCAGTGCTTTTACGATGCAGTGAAGCTTGATTATTTTTAAGTATTTGTCCTTTTGTTTGCCTGAAACGGACGTGCCAAGATGCATATTTGGCCTGAGCAGTCGCAAATGCTTATATTTGTTTGATGCACAAGTGGCCTGCGCATGCGTTCATTTTGTATCATGTAACGCTTTTCTGCTCACGCTGGCTTTACTACAGTGCTGTCGCCATGCAATGAAGCCTAATCAACTTTTGGTAATTGTTTTTTGTCTCCCTGAAACGGACATGCCAAGATGCATATTTGGCCTGAGCAGCGCAAATGCTTATTTTTTGATGCACAAGTGGCGTAGGCTTGTGTTCATTTCGTATGATAAAATGCTCTTGTGCTCACGCTGGCTTTACCGCAGTGCTTTCGCGATGCAGTGAAGCTTAATCATCTCTCAGTAATTGTTTTTTTGTCTCCCTGAAACGGACAAGCCAACATGCATATTTGGCCTGAACAGTCGCAAATGCTTATATTTGTTTGATGCACAAGTGGCCTGTACATGCGTTCATTTCATGTCATGTATTGCTTTTCTGCTCGCTTTGGCTTTGCCACAGTTCTTTCGCGATGCAGTGAAGCTTAATCATCTTTTGGTAATTGTCTTTTTGTCTCCCTGAAACGAACGTGCAGAGATGGATATTTGGCCTGAGCAGTCGCAAATGCTTAATTTGTTTGATGCACAAGTGGCCTGTGCATGCGTTCATTTCGTATCATGTAATGCTCTTCTGCTCACGCTGGCTTTACCGCACTGCTTTCGCGATGCAGTGAAGCATGATCATATTTTAGTATTTGTCCTTTTGTTTGCCTGAAACGGACGTGCCAAGATGCATATTTAGCCTGAGAAGTCGCAAATGCTTATGATTGTTTCATGCACAAGTGGCCTGTGTATGCGTTCATTTCGTGTCATGTATAGCTTTTCTGCTCGCTTTGGCTTTGCCGCAGTGCTTTCGCGATGCAGTGAAGCTTATTCATCTTTTGGTAATTGTCTTTTTGTCTCCCTGAAACGAACATGCAGAGATGCATATTTGGCCTGAGCAGTCGCAAATGCTTAATTTGTTTGATGCACAAGTGTCCTGTGCATGCGTTCATTTCGTATCATGTAATGCTCTTCTGCTCACGCTGGCTTTACCGCACTGCTTTTGCGATGCAGTGAAGCATGATCATATTTAAGTATTTATCTTTTGTTTGGCTGAAACGGAAGTGCCAAGATGCATATATAGCCTGAGCAGTAGCAAATGCTTATATTTATTTGATGCACAAGTGGCCTGTGCATGCGTTCATTTCGTATCATGTATTGCTCTTCTGCTCATGCTGACTTTACCGCACTGCTTTCGCGATGCAGTGAAGCTTCATCATCTCTTGGTACTTGTCTTTTTGTCTCCCTGAAACGGACGTGCAAAGATGCCTATTCGGCCTGAGCAGTCCCAACTGCTTCTATTTGTTGGATGCACAAGTGACCTGTGCATACGTTCATTTGTTATCATGTAATGCTCTTCTGCTATGCTGGCTCTACCGCAGTGATTTCATGATGCAGAGAAGCTTAGTCATCTTTTGGTAATTGTCTTTTTGTCTGTTTGAAAAGAACGTGCGAAGATGCAGCTTTGGCCTGAGCAGTCGCAAATGTTTATATTTGTTTGATGCACAAGCGGCCTGGGCATGAGTTCATTTCGTATCATGTAATGCTCTTCTGCTCGCGCTGGCTTTACCGCAGTGCTTTGGCGATGCAGTGAAGCCTAATCGTCTTTTGGTAATTGTCTTTTTGTCTTCCTGAAACGAACGTGCCAAGATGATTATTTGGCCTGAGAAGTCGCAAATGCTTACATTTGATTGATGCACAAGTGTCCTGTGCATGTGTTCATTTCGTATCATGTAATGCTCTTCTGTTCACGCTGGCTTTACCGCAGTTCTTTTTCAATGCAGTGAAGCCTAATCAGCTTTTGGTAATTGTCCTTTTGTTTGCCTGAAACGGACGTACTAAGTTGCATATTTGGCCTGAGCACTCACAAATGGTTATATTTGTTTGATGCACAAGTGGCCTGTACATAGGTTCATTTGTTATCATGTAATGCTCTTCTGCTATGCTGGCTCTACCGCAGTGATTTCGCGATGCAGTGAAGCTTAGTCATCTTTTGGTAATTGTCTTTTTGTCTGTTTGAAATGGACGTGCCAAGATGTATATTTGGCCTGAGCAGTCGCAAATGCTTATATTTGTTTGATGCACAAGCGGCCTGAACAAGCGTTCATTTCGTACCATGTAATGCTCTTCTGCTCACGCTGGCTTCACCGCAGTGCTTTTGCGATGCAGTGAAGCTTGATAAAATTTAAGTATTTGTCCTTTAGTTTGCCTGAAACGGACGTGCCAAGATGTATATTTGGCCTGAGCAGTCACCAATGCTTATATTTGTTTGATGCACAAGCGGCCTGAACAAGCGTTCATTTCGTACCATGTAATGCTCTTCTGCTCACGCTGGCTTCACCGCAGTGCTTTTGCGATGCAGTGAAGCTTGATAAAATTTAAGTATTTGTCCTTTAGTTTGCCTGAAACGGACGTGCCAAGATGCATATTTGGCCTGAGCAGTCGCAAATGCTTATACTTGTTTGATGAACAAGTGGCCTGGGTTGCGTTCATTTCGTATCATGTAAAATCTTCTGGTCACGCTGGCTTTACCGCAGTGCTTCCTCCATGCAGTGAAGCTTGATCATATTTAAGTATTTGTCCTTTCGTTTGTATGAAACGAACGTGCCAAGATGCATATTTGGCCTGAGCAGTCGTTAATGCTTATATTTGTTTGATGCACAAGTGGCCTGTGCATGCGTTAATTTCATATCATGTAATGCTCATCTGCTCACGCTGGCTTTACGGCATGCTTTTGCGATGCGATGAGGCTTGATAATATTTTAGTATTTGTTCTTTTGTTTGCCTGAAACGGACGTGCCAAGACTCATATTTGGCCTGAGCACTCGCAAATGCTTATATTTGTTTGATGCACAAGTGGCCTGTGCATGCGTTCATTTCGTATCATGTAATGCTTTTCTGCTCACACTGGCTTTACCGCAGTGCTTTTGTGATGCAATGAAGCCTAATCGTATTTAAGTATTTGTCCTTTTGTTTGCCTGAAACGGAGGTGCCAAGATGCATATTTGGCTTGAGCAGTCCCAAATGCTTATATTTGTTTGATGCACAAGCGGCCTGTGCATGCGTTCATTTCGTATCATATAATGCTCTTCTGCTCACGCTGGCTTTACCGCAGTGCTTTTTCAATGCAGTTAAGCTTGATCATATTTTAGTATTTGTCTTTTTGTTTGTCTGAAACGGACATGCCAAGATGCATATTTCGCCTGAGCAGTCACAAATGCTTATATTTGTTTGATGCACAAGTGGCCTGTGCATGCGTTGATTTCGTATAATGTAATGCTGTTCTGCTCACGCTGGCTTTACCGCAGTGCTTTGGCGATGCAGTGAAGCTTGATAAGCTTTTAGTAATTGTCTTTTTGTCTCCCTGAAACGGACGTGTCAAAATGCATATTTGGCCTGAACAGTCGCAAATGCTTATATTTGTTTGATGCACAAGTGGCCTGTACATGCGTTCATTTCGTGTCAGATATTGCTTTTCTGCTCGCTTTGGCTTTGCCACAGTGCGTTCGCGATGCAGTGAAGCTTAATCATCTTTTGGTAATTGTCTTTTTGTCTCTCTGAAACGGACGTGCCAAGATGCATATGTGGTCTCAGCAGTCGCTAATGCTTATATTTGTTTGATGCAAAAGTGGCCTGTGCATGCGTTCATTTCGTATCATGTAAAGCTCTTCTGCTCATGCTGGCTTTACCGCAGTGCTTTCGCGATGCAGGGAAGCCTAATCATCTTTTGGTAACTGTCTTTTTGTCTCCCTTAAACGGACGTGCCAAGATGCATATTTGGCCTGAGCAGTCGCAAATACTTATTTTTTGATGCACAAGTGGCGTGGGCTTGTGTTCATTTCGTATGATAAAATGCTCTTGTGCTCACGCTGGCTTTACCGCAGTGCTTTTGCGATGCAGTGAAGCTTAATCATCTCTCAGTAATTGTTTTTTAGTCTCCCTGAAATGGACAAGCCAACATGCATATTTGGCTTGAGCAGTCGCAAATGCCTATATTTGTTTGATGCGCAAGCGGCCTGGGCATGCGTTCATTTCGTACCATGTAATGCTCTTCTGCTCACGCTGGCTTTACTGCAGTGCTTTTTTGATACAGTTAAGCTTGATCACAATTTAGTATTTCTCTTTTTGTTTGTCAGAAACGGACCTGCCAAGATGCATACTTGGCCTGAGCAGTCACAAATGCTTATACTTGTTTGATGCACAAGTGGCCTGTGCATGCGTTCATTTCGTATCATGTAATGCTCTACTGCTCACACTAGATTTACCGCAGTGCTTTCGCGATGCAGTGATGTTTAATCATCTCTTGATAATTGTCTTTTTGTCTCAAAGAAACGGATGTGCCAAGATGCATATTTGGCTTAAGCAGTCGCAAATACTTATTTTTTTCTGATGCACAAGTGGCATGGGCTTGCGTTCATTTCGTCTGACGTAATGATCTTGTGCTAACGCTGGCTTTACCGCAGTGCTTTCGCGATGCAGTGAAGCTTAGTCATCTTTTGGTAATTGTTTTTTGACTCCCTGAAACGGACGTGCCAAGATGCAATTTTGGCCTGAGCAGTCGCAAATACTTACATTTTTAATGCACAAGTGGCGTAGGCATGCGTTCATTTCGTATCATGTAATGCTCTTGTGCTCATGCTGGCTTTACCGCAGTGCTTTCGTGATGCAGTGAAGCCTAATTATCTCTTGGTAATTAATTTTTTTGTCTCCTTTAAACGGACATGCCAAGATGCATATTTGGCCTGAGCAGTCGCAAATGCTTATATTTGTTTGATGCACAAGTGGCCTGTGCATGCGTTCAATTCGTATCATGTAATGCTCTTCTGCTCACGCTGGCTTTATCGCAGTGCTTTTCAATGCAGTGAAGCTTGATCATATTTTAGTATTTGTCTTTTTGTTTGTCTGAAACGGACATGCCAAGATGCATACATTGCCTGAGCAGTCACAAATGCTTATATTTGTTTGATGCACAAGTGGCATGTGCATGCGTTCATTTCGTATCATGTAATGCTTTTCTGCTCACGCTGGATTTACCACAGTGCTTTTGTGATGCAGTGAAGCTTAATCATCTTTTGGTAATTGTCTTAATGTCTCCCTGAAATGGACGTGCCAAGATGCATATTTGACCTGAGCAGTCGCAAATGCTTATATTTGTTTGATGCACAAGTGGCCTGTGCATGCGTTCATTTCGTTTCATGTAAAGCTCTTCTGCTCACCCTGTCTTTACAGCAGTGCTTTTGTGATGCAATGAAGCCTAATCATATTTAAGTATTCGTCCTTTTGTTTGCCTGAAACGGAGGTGCCAAGATGCCTATTTGGCCTGAGCAGTCCCAAATGCTTATATTTGTTTGATGCACAAGCGGCCTGTGCATGCGTTCATTTCGTATCATATAATGCTCTTCTGCTCACGCTGGCTTTACCGCAGTGCTTTTTCGATGCAGTTAGGCTTGATCATTATTTAGTATTTGTCTTTTTGTTTGTCTGAAACGGACATGCCAAGATGCATATTTCGCCTGAGCAGTCGCAAATGCTTATATTTGTTTGATGCACAAGTGGCCTGTGCATACGTTAATTTCGTATAATGTAATGCTGTTCTGCTCACGCTGGCTTTACCGCAGTGCTTTGGCGATGCAGTGAAGCTTAATCAGCTTTTGGTAATTGTCTTTTTGTCTCCCTGAAACGGACGTGTCAAAATGCATATTTGGCCTGAACAGTCGCAAATGCTTATATTTGTTTGATGCACAAGTCGCCTGTACATGCGTTCATTTCGTGTCATGTATTGCTTTTCTGCTCGCTTTGGCTTTGCCACAGTGCTTTCGCGATGCAGTGAAGCTTAATCATCTTTTGGTAATTGTCTTTTTGTCTTACTGAAACGAACGTGCAGAGATGGATATTTGACCTGAGCAGTCGCAAATGCTTAATTTGTTTGATGCACAAGTGGCCTCTGCATGCGTTCATTTCGTATCATGTAATGCTGTTCTGCTTACGCTGGCTTTACCGCAGTGCTTTTACGATGCAGTGAAGCTTGATTATTTTTAAGTATTTGTCCTTTTGTTTGCCTGAAACGGACGTGCCAAGATGCATATTTGGCCTGAGCAGTCGCAAATGCTTATATTTGTTTGATGCACAAGTGCCATGTGCATGCATTCCTTTCGTATCATGTAACGCTTTTCTGCTCACGCTGGCTTTACTACAGTGCTGTCGCCATGCAATGAAGCCTAATCAACTTTTGGTAATTGTTTTTTGTCTCCCTGAAACGGACATGCCAAGATGCATATTTGGCCTGAGCAGCGCAAATGCTTATTTTTTTGATGCACAAGTGGCGTAGGCTTGTGTTCATTTCGTATGATAAAATGCTCTTGTGCTCACGCTGGCTTTACCGCAGTGCTTTCGCGATGCAGTGAAGCTTAATCATCTCTCAGTAATTGTTTTTTTGTCTCCCTGAAACGGACAAGCCAACATGCATATTTGGCCTGAACAGTCGCAAATGCTTATATTTGTTTGATGCACAAGTGGCCTGTACATGCGTTCATTTCATGTCATGTATTGCTTTTCTGCTCGCTTTGGCTTTGCCACAGTTCTTTCGCGATGCAGTGAAGCTTAATCATCTTTTGGTAATTGTCTTTTTGTCTCCCTGAAACGAACGTGCAGAGATGGATATTTGGCCTGAGCAGTCGCAAATGCTTAATTTGTTTGATGCACAAGTGGCCTGTGCATGCGTTCATTTCGTATCATGTAATGCTCTTCTGCTCACGCTGGCTTTACCGCACTGCTTTCGCGATGCAGTGAAGCATGATCATATTTTAGTATTTGTCCTTTTGTTTGCCTGAAACGGACGTGCCAAGATGAATATTTAGCCTGAGAAGTCGCAAATGCTTATGATTGTTTCATGCACAAGTGGCCTGTGTGTGCGTTCATTTCGTGTCATGTATAGCTTTTCTGCTCGCTTTGGCTTTGCCGCAGTGCTTTCGCGATGCAGTGAAGCTTATTCATCTTTTGGTAATTGTCTTTTTGTCTCCCTGAAACGAACATGCAGAGATGCATATTTGGCCTGAGCAGTCGCAAATGCTTAATTTGTTTGATGCACAAGTGTCCTGTGCATGCGTTCATTTCATATCATGTAATGCTCTTCTGCTCACGCTGGCTTTACCGCACTGCTTTTGCGATGCAGTGAAGCATGATCATATTTAAGTATTTATCTTTTGTTTGCCTGAAACGGAAGTGCCAAGATGCATATATAGCCTGAGCAGTCGCAAATGCTTATATTTATTTGATGCACAAGTGGCCTGTGCATGCGTTCATTTCGTATCATGTATTGCTCTTCTGCTCATGCTGACTTTACCGCACTGCTTTCGCGATGCAGTGAAGCTTCATCATCTCTTGGTACTTGTCTTTTTGTCTCCCTGAAACGGACGTGCAAAGATGCCTATTCGGCCTGAGCAGTCCCAACTGCTTCTATTTGTTGGATGCACAAGTGACCTGTGCATACGTTCATTTGTTATCATGTAATGCTCTTCTGCTATGCTGGCTCTACCGCAGTGATTTCATGATGCAGAGAAGCTTAGTCATCTTTTGGTAATTATCTTTTTGTCTGTTTGAAAAGAACGTGCGAAGATGCAGCTTTGGCCTGAGCAGTCGCAAATGTTTATATTTGTTTGATGCACAAGCGGCCTGGGCATGAGTTCATTTCGTATCATGTAATGCTCTTCTGCTCGCGCTGGCTTTACCGCAGTGCTTTGGCGATGCAGTGAAGCCTAATCATCTTTTGGTAATTGTCTTTTTGTCTTCCTGAAACGAACGTGCCAAGATGATTATTTGGCCTGAGAAGTCGCAAATGCTTACATTTGATTGATGCACAAGTGTCCTGTGCATGTGTTCATTTCGTATCATGTAATGCTCTTCTGTTCACGCTGGCTTTACCGCAGTTCTTTTTCAATGCAGTGAAGCCTAATCAGCTTTTGGTAATTGTCCTTTTGTTTGCCTGAAACGGACGTACTAAGTTGCATATTTGGCCTGAGCACTCACAAATGGTTATATTTGTTTGATGCACAAGTGGCCTGTACATAGGTTCATTTGTTATCATGTAATGCTCTTCTGCTATGCTGGCTCTACCGCAGTGATTTCGCGATGCAGTGAAGCTTAGTCATCTTTTGGTAATTGTCTTTTTGTCTGTTTGAAATGGACGTGCCAAGATGTATATTTGGCCTGAGCAGTCGCAAATGCTTATATTTGTTTGATGCACAAGCGGCCTGAACAAGCGTTCATTTCGTACCATGTAATGCTCTTCTGCTCACGCTGGCTTCACCGCAGTGCTTTTGCGATGCAGTGAAGCTTGATAAAATTTAAGTATTTGTCCTTTAGTTTGCCTGAAACGGACGTGCCAAGATGTATATTTGGCCTGAGCAGTCGCAAATGCTTATATTTGTTTGATGCACAAGCGGCCTGAACAAGCGTTCATTTCGTACCATGTAATGCTCTTCTGCTCACGCTGGCTTCACCGCAGTGCTTTTGCGATGCAGTGAAGCTTGATAAAATTTAAGTATTTGTCCTTTAGTTTGCCTGAAACGGACGTGCCAAGATGCATATTTGGCCTGAGCAGTCGCAAATGCTTATACTTGTTTGATGAACAAGTGGCCTGGGTTGCGTTCATTTCGTATCATGTAAAATCTTCTGGTCACGCTGGCTTTACCGCAGTGCTTCCTCCATGCAGTGAAGCTTGATCATATTTAAGTATTTGTCCTTTCGTTTGTCTGAAACGAACGTGCCAAGATGCATATTTGGCCTGAGCAGTCGTTAATGCTTATATTTGTTTGATGCACAAGTGGCCTGTGCATGCGTTAATTTCATATCATGTAATGCTCATCTGCTCACGCTGGCTTTACGGCATGCTTTTGCGATGCGATGAGGCTTGATAATATTTTAGTATTTGTTCTTTTGTTTGCCTGAAACGGACGTGCCAAGATTCATATTTGGCCTGAGCACTCGCAAATGCTTATATTTGTTTGATGCACAAGTGGCCTGTGCATGCGTTCATTTCGTATCATGTAATGCTTTTCTGCTCACACTGGCTTTACCGCAGTGCTTTTGTGATGCAATGAAGCCTAATCGTATTTAAGTATTTGTCCTTTTGTTTGCCTGAAACGGAGGTGCCAAGATGCATATTTGGCTTGAGCAGTCCCAAATGCTTATATTTGTTTGATGCACAAGCGGCCTGTGCATGCGTTCATTTCGTATCATATAATGCTCTTCTGCTCACGCTGGCTTTACCGCAGTGCTTTTTCAATGCAGTTAAGCTTGATCATATTTTAGTATTTGTCTTTTTGTTTGTCTGAAACGGACATGCCAAGATGCATATTTCGCCTGAGCAGTCACAAATGCTTATATTTGTTTGATGCACAAGTGGCCTGTGCATGCGTTCATTTCGTATAATGTAATGCTGTTCTGCTCACGCTGGCTTTACCGCAGTGCTTTGGCGATGCAGTGAAGCTTGATAAGCTTTTAGTAATTGTCTTTTTGTCTCCCTGAAACGGACGTGTCAAAATGCATATTTGGCCTGAACAGTCGCAAATGCTTATATTTGTTTGATGCACAAGTGGCCTGTACATGCGTTCATTTCGTGTCAGATATTGCTTTTCTGCTCGCTTTGGCTTTGCCACAGTGCGTTCGCGATGCAGTGAAGCTTAATCATCTTTTGGTAATTGTCTTTTTGTCTCTCTGAAACGGACGTGCCAAGATGCATATGTGGTCTCAGCAGTCGCTAATGCTTATATTTGTTTGATGCAAAAGTGGCCTGTGCATGCGTTCATTTCGTATCATGTAAAGCTCTTCTGCTCATGCTGGCTTTACCGCAGTGCTTTCGCGATGCAGGGAAGCCTAATCATCTTTTGGTAACTGTCTTTTTGTCTCCCTTAAACGGACGTGCCAAGATGCATATTTGGCCTGAGCAGTCGCAAATACTTATTTTTTGATGCACAAGTGGCGTGGGCTTGTGTTCATTTCGTATGATAAAATGCTCTTGTGCTCACGCTGGCTTTACCGCAGTGCTTTTGCGATGCAGTGAAGCTTGATCATCTCTCAGTAATTGTTTTTTAGTCTCCCTGAAATGGACAAGCCAACATGCATATTTGGCTTGAGCAGTCGCAAATGCCTATATTTGTTTGATGCGCAAGCGGCCTGGGCATGCGTTCATTTCGTACCATGTAATGCTCTTCTGCTCACGCTGGCTTTACTGCAGTGCTTTTTTGATACAGTTAAGCTTGATCACAATTTAGTATTTCTCTTTTTGTTTGTCAGAAACGGACCTGCCAAGATGCATACTTGGCCTGAGCAGTCACAAATGCTTATACTTGTTTGATGCACAAGTGGCCTGTGCATGCGTTCATTTCGTATCATGTAATGCTCTACTGCTCACACTAGATTTACCGCAGTGCTTTCGCGATGCAGTGATGTTTAATCATCTCTTGATAATTGTCTTTTTGTCTCAAAGAAACGGATGTGCCAAGATGCATATTTGGCTTAAGCAGTCGCAAATACTTATTTTTTTCTGATGCACAAGTGGCATGGGCTTGCGTTCATTTCGTCTGACGTAATGATCTTGTGCTAACGCTGGCTTTACCGCAGTGCTTTCGCGATGCAGTGAAGCTTAGTCATCTTTTGGTAATTGTTTTTTGACTCCCTGAAACGGACGTGCCAAGATGCAATTTTGGCCTGAGCAGTCGCAAATACTTACATTTTTAATGCACAAGTGGCGTAGGCATGCGTTCATTTCGTATCATGTAATGCTCTTGTGCTCATGCTGGCTTTACCGCAGTGCTTTCGTGATGCAGTGAAGCCTAATCATCTCTTGGTAATTAATTTTTTTGTCTCCTTTAAACGGACATGCCAAGATGCATATTTGGCCTGAGCAGTCGCAAATGCTTATATTTGTTTGATGCACAAGTGGCCTGTGCATGCGTTCAATTCGTATCATGTAATGCTCTTCTGCTCACGCTGGCTTTATCGCAGTGCTTTTCAATGCAGTGAAGCTTGATCATATTTTAGTATTTGTCTTTTTGTTTGTCTGAAACGGACATGCCAAGATGCATACATTGCCTGAGCAGTCGCAAATGCTTATATTTGTTTGATGCACAAGTGGCATGTGCATGCGTTCATTTCGTATCATGTAATGCTTTTCTGCTCACGCTGGATTTACCACAGTGCTTTTGTGATGCAGTGAAGCTTAATCATCTTTTGGTAATTGTCTTATTGTCTCCCTGAAATGGACGTGCCAAGATGCATATTTGACCTGAGCAGTCGCAAATGCTTATATTTGTTTGATGCACAAGTGGCCTGTGCATGCGTTCATTTCGTTTCATGTAAAGCTCTTCTGCTCACCCTGTCTTTACAGCAGTGCTTTCGCGATGCAATGAAGCTTAATCATCTTTTGGTAATTGTCTTTTTGTCTGTTTGAAGAGGACGAGCCAAGATGCATATTTGGCCTGAGCCGTCGCAAATGCTTATATTTGTTTGATGCACAAGCGGCCTGGGCATGCGTTCATTTCGTATCATGTAATGCTCTTCTGCTCACGCTGGCTTTACCGCAGTGCTCTTGCAGTGCAGTGAAGCCTAATGAAATTTAAGTATTCGTCTTTTAGTTTGCCTGAAACGCACGTTCCAAGATGGATATTTGGCCTGAGCAGTCGTAAATGCTTATATTTGTTTGATGAGCAAGTGGCCTGGTCATGCGTTCATTTCGTATCATGTAATGCTTTTCTGCTTACGCTGGCTTTACCGCAGTGCTTTTGTGATGCAATGAAGCCTAATCATATTTAAGTATTCGTCCTTTTGTTTGCCTGAAACGGAGGTGCCAAGATGCATATTTGGCCTGAGCAGTCCCAAATGCTTATATTTGTTTGATGCACAAGCGGCCTGTGCATGCGTTCATTTCGTATCATGTAATGCTTTTCTGCTCATGCTGGATTTACCGCAGTGCTTTTGTGATGCAGTGAAGCTTAATCATCTTTTGGTAATTGTCTTATTGTCTCCCTGAAATGGACGTGCCAAGATGCATATTTGACCTGAGCAGTCGCAAATGCTTATATTTGTTTGATGCACAAGTGGCCTGTGCATGCGTTCATTTCGTTTCATGTAAAGCTCTTCTGCTCACCCTGTCTTTACCGCAGTGCTTTCGCGATGCAATGAAGCTTAATCATCTTTTGGTAATTGTCTTTTTGTCTGTTTGAAAAGGACGTGCCAAGATGCATATTTGGCCTGAGCAGTCGCAAATGCTTATATTTGTTTGATGCACAAGCGGCCTGGGCATGCGTTCATTTCGTATCATGTAATGCTCTTCTGCTCACGCTGGCTTTACCGCAGTGCTGTTGAAATGCAGTGAGGCTTAATGACATTTAAGTATTCGTCTTTTAGTTTGCCTGAAACGGACGTTCCAAGATGGATATTTGGCCTGAGCAGTCGTAAATGCTTATATTTGTTTGATGAGCAAGTGGCCTGGTCATTCGTTCATTTCGTATCATGTAATGCTCTTCTGCTCACCCAGTCTTTACCGCAGTGCTTTCGCGATGCAATGAAGCTTAATCATCTTTTGGTAATTGTCTTTTTGTCTGTTTGAAAAGGACGTGCCAAGATGCATATTTGGCCTGAGCAGTCGCAAATGCTTATATTTGTTTGATGCACAAGTGGCCTGTGCATGCGTTCATTTCGTATCATGTAATGCTGTTCTGCTCACGCTGGCTTTACCGCAGTGCTTTTGTGATGCAATGAAGCCTAATCGTATTTAAGTATTTGTCCTTTTGTTTGCCTGAAACGGAGGTGCCAAGATGCATATTTGGCTTGAGCAGTCCCAAATGCTTATATTTGTTTGATGCACAAGCGGCCTGTGCATGCGTTCATTTCGTATCATATAATGCTCTTCTGCTCACGCTGGCTTTACCGCAGTGCTTTTTCAATGCAGTTAAGCTTGATCATATTTTAGTATTTGTCTTTTTGTTTGTCTGAAACGGACATGCCAAGATGCATATTTCGCCTGAGCAGTCACAAATGCTTATATTTGTTTGATGCACAAGTGGCCTGTGCATGCGTTCATTTCGTATAATGTAATTCTGTTCTGCTCACGCTGGCTTTACCGCAGTGCTTTGGCGATGCAGTGAAGCTTGATCAGCTTTTAGTAATTGTCTTTTTGTCTCCCTGAAACGGACGTGTCAAAATGCATATTTGGCCTGAACAGTCGCAAATGCTTATATTTGTTTGATGCACAAGTGGCCTGTACATGGGTTCATTTCGTGTCAGATATTGCTTTTCTGCTCGCTTTGGCTTTGCCACAGTGCGTTCGCGATGCAGTGAAGCTTAATCATCTTTTGGTAATTGTCTTTTTGTCTCCCTGAAACGAACGTGCAGAGATGGATATTTGGCCTGAGCAGTCGCAAATGCTTATATTTGTTTGATGCACAAGTGGCCTGTGCATGCGTTCATTTCGTATTATGTAATGCTTTTCTGCTCACGCTAGATTTAGCGCAGTGCTTTCGCGATACAGTGATGTTTAATCATCTTTTGGTAATTTTCTTATTGTCTCGATGAAACGGACGTGCCAAGATGCATATTTGGCCTGAGCAGTCGCAAATGCTTATATTTGTTTGATGCACAAGTGGCCTGTGCATGCGTTCATTTCGTATCATGTAATGTTATTCTGCTCACGCTGGCTTTACCGCAGTGCTTTCGCGATACAGTGAAGCTTAATCATATTTAAGTATTTGTCCTTTTGTTTGCCTGAAACGGACGTGCCAAGATGCATATTTGGCCTGAGCAGTCGCAAATGCTTATATTTTTTTGATGCACAAGTGACCTGTGCATGCGTTCATTTCGTATCATGTATTGTTCTTCTGCTCATGCTGGCTTTACCGCAGTGCTTTCGCGACGCAATGAAGCTTAATCATCTTTTAGTAATTCTCTTTTAGTCTCCCTGAAACTGAGGTGCCAAGATGCCTATTTGGCTTGAGCAGTCGCAAATGCCTATATTTTTAATGCACAAGTGGCCTGTGCATGCGTTCATTTTGTATCATGTAATGCTCTTCTGCTCACGCTGGCTTTACCACAGTGCTTTTTTGATGCAGTGAAGCTTGATCATGTTTTAGTATTTGTCCTTTTGTTTGCCTGAAACGGACGTGCCAAGATGCATATTTAGCCTGAGCAGTCGCAAATGCTTATCTTTGTTTGATGCACAAGTGGCCTGTGCATGCGTTCATTTCGTATCATGTAACGCTCTTCTGCTCACGCTGGCTTTACCGCAGCTCTTTCGCGATTGTGTGAAGCTTAATCATCTTTTGGTAATTGTCTTTTTGTCTCCATGAAACGGACGTGCCAAGATGCAATTTTGGCCTGAGCAGTCGCAAATACTTACATTTTTAATGCACAAGTGGCGTGAGCATGCGTTCATTTTGTATCATGTAATGCTCTTGTGCTCCCGCTGGCTTTACCGCAGTGCTTTCGCGATGCAGTGAAGCCTAATCATCTCTTGGTAATTGTTTTTTTGTCTCCCTGAAACGGACATGCCAAGATGCATATTTGGCCTGAGCAGTCGCAAATGCTTATATTTGTTTGATGCACAAGTCGCCTGTGCATGCGTTCATTTCGTATCATGTAATGCTTTTCTGCTCACGCTGGATTTAGCGCAGTGCTTTCGCGATGCAGTGATGCTTAATCATCTTTTGGTAATTGTCTTATTGTCTCCCTGAAACGGACGTGCCAAGATGCATATTTGGCCTGAGCAGTCGCAAATGCCTATATTTGTTTGATGCACAAGTGGCCTGTGCATGCGTTCATTTCGTATCATGTAATGTTATTCTGCTCACGCTGGCTTTACCGCAGTGCTTTTGCGATACAGTGAAGCTTAATCATATTTAAGTAATTGTCCTTTTGTTTGCCTGAAACGAACGTGCCAAGATGCATATTTGGCCTGAGCATTCGCAAATGCTTATATTTGTTTGATGCACAAGTGGCCTGTGCATGCGTTAATTTCGTATCATGTAATGCTTTTCTGCTCACGCTGGATTTACCGCAGTGCTTTTGTGATGCAGTGAAGCTTAATCATCTTTTGGTAATTGTCATATTGTCTCCCTGAAATGGACGTGCCAAGATGCATATTTGACCTGAGCAGTCGCAAATGCTTATATTTGTTTGATGCGCAAGTGGCCTGTGCATGCGTTCATTTCGTTTCATGTAAAGCTCTTCTGCTCACCCTGTCTTTACCGCAGTGCTTTCGCGATGCAATGAAGCTTAATCATCTTTTGGTAATTGTCTTTTTGTCTGTTTGAAAAGGACGTGCCAAGATGCATATTTGGCCTGAGCAGTCGCAAATGCTTATATTTGTTTGATGCACAAGCGGCCTGGGCATGCGTTCATTTCGTATTATGTAATGCTCTTCTGCTCACGCTGGCTTTACCGCAGTGCTCTTGCAATGCAGTGAAGCTTGATGAAATTTAAGTATTCGTCTTTTAGTTTGCCTGAAACGGATGTTCCAAGATGGATATTTGGCCTGAGCAGTCGTAAATGCTTATATTTGTTTGATGAGCAAGTGGCCTGGTCATGCGTTCATTTCGTATCATGTAATGCTCTTTTGCTTACGCTGGCTTTACCGCAGTGCTTTTGTGATGCAATGAAGCCTAATCATAATTAAGTATTTGTCCTTTTGTTTGCCTGAAACGGAGGTGCCAAGATGCATATTTGGCCTGAGCAGTCCCAAATGCTTATACTTGTTTGATGCACAAGCGGCCTGTGCATGCGTTCATTTCGTATCATATAATGCTCTTCTGCTCACGCTGGCTATACCGCAGTGCTTTTTCGATGCAGTTAGGCTTGATCATATTTTAGCATTTGTCTTTTTTTTTGTCTGAAACGGACATGCCAAGATGCATATTTCGCCTGAGCAGTCACAAATGCTTATATTTGTTTGATGCACAAGTGGCCTGTGCATGCGTTCAGTTCGTGTCATGTATTGCTTTTCTGCTCGCTTTGGCTTTGCCAGAGTGCGTTCGCGATGCAGTGAAGCTTAATCATCTTTTGGTAATTGTCTTTTTGTCTCCCTGAAACGAACGTGCAGAGATGGATATTTGGCCTGAGCAGTCGCAAATGCTTATATTTGTTTGATGCACAAGTGGCCTGTGCATGCGTTCATTTCGTATTATGTAATGCTTTTCTGCTCACGCTGGATTTAGCGCAGTGCTTTCGCGATGCAGTGATGTTTAATCATCTTTTGGTAATTGTCTTATTGTCTCCCTGAAACGGACGTGCCAAGATGCATATTTGGCCTGAGCAGTCACAAATGCTTATATTTGTTTGATGCACAAGCGGCCTGGGCATGAGTTCATTTCGTATCATGTAATGCTCTTCTGCTCGCGCTGGCTTTACCGCAGTGCTTTGGCGATGCAGTGAAGCCTATACATCTTTTGGTAATTGTCTTTTTGTCTCCCTGAAACGAACGTGCCAAGATGCATATTTGGCTTAAGCAGTCGCAAATACTTATTTTTTTCTGATGCACAAGTGGCATGGGCTTGCGTTCATTTAGTATGATGTAATGCTCTTGTGCTCACGCTGGCTTTACCGCAGTGCTTTCGCGATGCAGTGAAGCTTAGTCATTTTTTGGTAATTGTCTTTTTGTCTCCCTGAAACGGACGTGCCAAGATGCATTTTTGGGCTGAGCAGTCGCAAATACTTACATTTTTAATGCACAAGTGGCGTAGGCATGCGTTCATTTCGTATCATGTAATGCTCTTGTGCTCACGCTGGCTTTACCGCAGTGATTTCGCGATGCAGTGAAGCCTAATTATCTCTTAGTAATTAATTTTTTTGTCTCCTTGAAACGGACATGCCAAGATGCATATTTGGCCTGAGCAGTCGCAAATGCTTATATTTGTTTGATGCACAAGTGGCCTGTGCATGCGTTCAATTCGTATTATGTAATGCTCTTCTGCTCACGCTGGCTTTACCGCAGTGCTTTTCGATGCAGTGAAGCTTGATCATATTTTAGTATTTGTCTTTTTGTTTGTCTGAAACGGACATGCCAAGATGCATACTTGGCCTGAGCAGTCGCAAATGCTTATATTTTTTTGATGCACAAGTGACCTGTGCATGCGTTCATTTCGTATCATGTATTGTTCTTCTGCTCATGCTGGCTTTACCGCAGTGCTTTCGTGATGCAGTGAAGCTTAATCATCTTTTGGTAGTTGTCTTTTTGTCTCTCTGAAACGGACCTGCCAAGATGCATACTTGGCCTGAGCAGTCGCAAATGCTTATACTTGTTTGATGCACAAGTGGCCTGTGCATGCGTTCATTTCGTATCATGTAATGCTCTACTGCTCGCACTGGCGTTACCGCAGTGCTTTCGCGATGCAGTGAAGTTTAATCATCTCTTGATAATTGTCTTTTTGTCTCCCTGAAGCGGACGTGCCCAGATGCATATTTGGCTTAAGCAGTCGCAAATACTTACATTTTTAATGCACAAGTGGCGTAGGCATGCGTTCATTTCGTATCATGTAATGCTCTTGTGCTCACGCTGGCTTTACCGCAGTGATTTCGCGATGCAGTGAAGCCTAATCATCTCTTAGTAATTAATTTTTTTGTCTCCTTGAAACGGACATGCCAAGATGCATATTTGGCCTGAGCAGTCGCAAATGCTTATATTTGTTTGATGCACAAGTGGCCTGTGCATGCGTTCAATTCGTATTATGTAATGCTCTTCTGCTCACGCTGGCTTTACCGCAGTGCTTTTCGATGCAGTGAAGCTTGATCATATTTTAGTATTTGTCTTTTCGTTTGTCTGAAACGGACATGCCAAGATGCATACTTGGCCTGAGCAGTCGCAAATGCTTATATTTGTTTGATGCACAAGTGGCCTGTGCATGCGTTCATTTCGTATCATGTAATGCTTTTCTGCTCACGCTGAATTTACCACAGTGCTTTTGTGATGCAGTGAAGCTTAATCATCTTTTGGTAATTGTCTTATTGTCTCCCTGAAATGGACGTGCCAAGATGCATATTTGACCTGAGCAGTCGCAAATGCTTACATTTGTTTGATGCACAAGTGGCCTGTGCATGTGTTCATTTCGTTTCATGTAAAGCTCTTCTGCTCACCCTGTCTTTACCGCAGTGCTTTCGCGATGCAATGAAGCTTAATTATCTTTTGGTAATTGTCTTTTTGTCTGTTTGAAAAGGACGTGCCAAGATGCATATTTGGCCTGAGCAGTCACAAATGTTTATATTTGTTTGATGCACAAGCGGCCTGGGCATGCGTTCATTTCGTATCATGTAATGCTCTTCTGCTCACGCTGGCTTTACCGCAGTGCTCTTGCGATGCAGTGAAGCTTAATGAAATTTAAGTATTTGTCCTTTTGTTTGCCTGAAACGGAGGTGCCAAGATGCATATTTGGCCTGAGCAGTCCGAAATGCTTATATTTGTTTGATGCACAAGCGGCCTGTGCATGCGTTCATTTCGTATCATATAATGCTCTTCTGCTCACGCTGGCTTTACCGCAGTGCTTTTTTGAACCAGTTAAGCTTGATCATATTTTAGTATTTGTCTTTTTGTTTGTCTGAAACGGACATGCCAAGATGCATATTTCGCCTGAGCAGTCACAAATGCTTATATTTGTTTGATGCACAAGTGGCCTGTGCATGCGTTCATTTCGTATAATGTAATGCTGTTGTGCTCACGCTGGCTTTACCGCAGTGCTTTGGCGATGCAGTGAAGCTTGATCAGCTTTTGGTAATTGTCTTTTTGTCTCCCTGAAACGAACGTGCCAAGATGATTATTTGGCCTGAGAAGTCGCAAATGCTTACATTTGATTGATGCACAAGTGTCCTGTGCATGCGTTCATTTCGTATCATGTAATGCTTTTCTGTTTACGCTGGCTTTACCGCAGTTCTTTTTCGATGCAGTGAAGCCTAATCAGCTTTTGGTAATTGTCCTTTTGTTTGCCTGAAACGGACGTACCAAGATGCATATTTGGCCTGAGCACTCACAAATGGTTATATTTGTTTGATGCACAAGCGGCCTGAACATGCGTTCATTTCGTACCATGCAATGCTCTTCTGTTCACGCTGGCTTTACCGCAGTGCTTTGCGATGCAGTGAAGCTTGATAAAATTTAAGTATTTGTCCTTAAGTTTTCCTGAAACACACGTGCCAAGATGCATATTTGGCCTGAGCAGTCGCAAATGCTTATACTTGTTTGATGAACAAGTGGCCTGGGTTGCGTTCAGTTCGTATCATGTAATGCTCTTCTGGTCACGCTGGCTTTACTGCAGTGCTTTTTCCATGCAGTGAAGCTTGATCATATTTAAGTATTTGTCCTTTTGTTTGTCTGAAACGAACGTGCCAAGATGCATATTTGGCCTGAGCAGCCGTTAATGCTTATATTTGTTTGATGCACAAGTGGCCTGTGCATGCGTTCATTTCGTATCATGTTGTGCTCTTCTGCTCACGCTGGCTATACGGCAGTGCTTTTGCGATGCGTTGAGGCTTGATAATATTTTAGTATTTGTTCTTTTGTTTGCCTGAAACGGACGTGCCAAGATGCATATTTGGCCTGAGCACTCGCAAATGCTTATATTTGTTTGATGCACAAGTGGCCTGTGCATGCGTTCATTTCGTATCATGTAATGCTTTTCTGCTCACGCTGGCTTTACCGCAGTGCTTTCGCGATGCAATGAAGCTTAATCATCTTTTAGTAATTCTCTTTTTGTCTCCCTGAAACGGACGTGCCAAGATGCATATTTGGCCTGTGCAGTCGCAAATGCCTATATTTGTTATTGCACAAGTGGCCTGTCTGTGCATGCGTTCATTTTGTATCATGTAATGCTCTTCTGCTCACGCTGGCTTTACCACAGTGCTTTTTTGATGCAGTGAAGCTTGATCATGTTTTATTATTTGTCCGTTTGTTTTCCTGAAACGGACGTGCCAAGATGCATATTTAGCCTGAGCAGTCGCAAATGCTTATCTTTGTTTGATGCACAAGTGTCCTGTGCATGCGTTCATTTCGTATCATGTAATGCTCTTCTGTTCACGGTGGCTTTACCGCAGTTTTTTTCGATGCAGTGAAGCCTAATCAGCTTTTAGTAATTGTCCTTTTGTTTGCCTGAAACGGACGTACCAAGATGCATATTTGGCCTGAGCACTCACAAATGCTTAAAATTTTTTGATGCACAAGTGGCCTGTGCATACGTTCATTTGTTATCATGTAATGCTCTTCTGCTATGCTGGCTCTACCGCAGTGATTTCGCGATGCAGTGAAGCTTAGTCATCTTTTGGTAATTGTCTTTTTGTCTGTTTGAAATTGACGTGCCAAGATGTATATTTGGCCTGAGCAGTCGCAAATGCTTATATTTGATGCACAAGCGGCCTGAACATGCGTTCATTTCGTACCAGGCAATGCTCTTCTGCTCACGCTGGCTTTACCGCAGTGCTTTTGCGATGCAGTGAAGCTTGATAAAATTTAAGTATTTGTCCTTTAGTTTGCCTGAAACGCACGTGCCAAGATGCATGTTTGGCCTGAGCAGTCGCAAACGCTTATACTTGTTTGATGAACAAGTGGCCTGGGTTGCGTTCATTTCGTATCATGTAATGCTCTTCTGGTCACGCTGGCTTTACCGCAGTGCTTTTTCCATGCAGTGAAGCTTGATCATATTTAAGTATTTGTCCTTTTGTTTGTCTGAAACGAACGTGCCAAGATGCATATTTGGCCTGAGCAGTCGTTAATGCTTATATTTGTTTGATGCACAAGTGGCCTGTGCATGCGTTCATTTCGTATCATGT
Organism: Rhipicephalus annulatus; assembly: GCA_013436015.1. Lineage (NCBI taxonomy): Eukaryota > Metazoa > Arthropoda > Arachnida > Ixodida > Ixodidae > Rhipicephalus > Rhipicephalus annulatus. The sequence goes on from WOVY01015743.1 coordinate 21,405, forward strand.
AATGCTCTTCTGCTCACGCTGGCTTTACCGCAGTAATTTTGCGATGAAGTGAAGCCTAATCATCTTTTGGTACTTGTCTTTTTGTCTGTTTGAAAAGGACGTGCCAAGATGCATATTTGGCTTGAGCAGTCGCAAATGCTTATATTTGTTTGATGCACAAGTGGCCTGTGCATGCGTTCATTTCGTATCATGTAATGCTTTTCTGCTCACGCTGGCTTTACCACAATGCTTTCGGATGCAATGAAGCTTAATCATCTTTTAGTAATTCTTTTTTTGTCTCCCTGAAACGGACGTGCCAAGATGCATATTTGGCCTGAGCAGTCGCAAATGCCTATATTTTTTATTGCACAAGTGGCCTGTGCATGCGTTCATTTTGTATCATGTAATGCTCTTCTGCTCACGCTGGCTTTACCACAGTGCTTTTTTGATGCAGTAAAGCTTGATCATGTTTTAGTATTTGTCCGTTTGTTTTCCTGAAACGGACGTGCCAAGATGCATAGTTAGCCTGAGCAGTCGCAAATGCTTAACTTTGTTTGATGCACAAGTGGCCTGGGCATGCGTTCATTTCGTATCATGTATTGCTCTTCTGCTCATGCTGACTTTACCGCAGTGCTTTTTCTATGCAGTGAAGCTTGATCATATTTAAGTATTTGTCCTTTTGTTTGTCTGAAACGAACGTGCCAAGATGCATATTTGGCCTGAGCAGTCGTTAATGCTTATATTTGTTTGATGCACAAGTGGCCTGTGCATGCGTTCATTTCGTATCATGTAATGCTCTTCTGCTCATGCTGGCTTTACGGCTGTGCTTTTGCGATGCGTTGAGGCTTGATAATAATTTAGTATTTGTTCTTTTGTTTGCCTGAAACGGACGTGCCAAGATGCATATTTGGCCTGAGCACTCGCAAATGCGTATATTTGTTTGATAGACAAGTGGCCTGTGCATGCGTTCATTTCGTATCATGTAATGCTTTTCTGCTCACGCTGGCTTTACCGCAGTAATTTTGCGATGAAGTGAAGCTTAATCATCATTTGGTAATTGTCTTTTTGTCTGTTTGAAAAGGACGTGCCAAGATGCATATTTGGCTTGAGCAGTCGCAAATGCTTATATTTTTTTTGATGCACAAGTGGCCTGTGGATGCGTTCATTTCGTATCATGTAATGCTTTTCTGCTCACGCTGGCTTTACCGCAGTGCTTTCGCGATGCAATGAAGCTTAATCAAGTTTTAGTAATTCTCTTTTTGTCTCCCTGAAACGGACGTGCCAAGATGCATATTTAGCCTGAGCAGTCGCAAATGCCTATATTTTTTATTGCACAAGTGGCCTGTGCATGCGTTCATTTTGTATCATGTAATGCTCTTCTGCTCACGCTGGCTTTACCACAGTGCTTTTTTTATGCAGTGAAGCTTGATAATATTTTAGTATTTGTTCTTTTGTTTGCCTGAAACGGACGTGCCAAGATGCATATTTGGCCTGAGCACTCGCAAATGCGTATATTTGTTTGATAGACAAGTGGCGTGGGCTTGCGTTCATTTCGTATGATGTAATGCTCTTGTGCTCACGCTGGCTTTACCGCAGTGCTTTCGTGATGCAGTGAAGCTTAATCATCTTTTGGTAATTGTCTTTTTGTCTCCCTGAAACGGACGTGCCAAGATGCATTTTTGGCCTGAGCAGTCGCAAATACTTACATTTTTAATGCACAAGTGGCGTAGGCATGCGTTCATTTCGTATCATGTAATGCTCTTGTGCTCACCCTGGCTTTACCGCAGTGCGTTCGCGATGCAATGAAGCCTAATCATCTCTTGGTAATTGTTTTTTTGTCTCCCTGAAACGGACATGCCAAGATGCATATTTCGCCTGAGCAGTCGCGAATGCTTATATTTGTTTGATGCACAAGTGGCCTGTAGCATGCGTTCAATTCGTATCATGTAATGCTCTTCTGCTCACGCTGTGTTACCGCAGTGCTTTTCGATGCAGTGAAGCTTGATCATATTTTAGTATTTGTCTTTTTGTTTGTCTGAAACGGACATGCCAAGATGCATACTTGGCCTGAGCAGTCGCAAATGCTTATATTTGTTTGATGCACAAGTGGCCTGTGCATGCGTTCATTTCGTATCATGTAATGCTTTTCTGCTCACGCTGGCTTTACCGCAGTGCTTTTGCGATGCAATGAAGCTTAATCATCTTTTAGTAATTCTCTTTTTGTCTCCCTGAAACGGACGTGCCAAGATGCATATTTGGCCTGAGCAGTCGCAAATGCCTATATTTTTTATTGCACAAGTGGCCTGTGCATGCGTTCATTTTGTATCATGTAATGCTTCTTCTGCTCACGCTGGCTTTACCACAGTGCTTTTTTATGCAGTGAAGCTTGATCATGTTTTAGTATTTGACCGTTTGTTTTCCTGAAACGGACGTGCCAAGATGCATATTTAGCCTGAGCAGTCGCAAATGCTTTTCTTTGTTTGATGCACAAGTGACCTGTGCATGCGTTCATTTCGTATCATGTAATGCTCTTCTGTTCACGGTGGCTTTACCGCAGTTTTTTCGATGCAGTGAAGCCTAATCAGCTTTTAGTAATTGTCCTTTTGTTTGCCTGAAACGGACGTACCAAGATGCATATTTGGCCTGAGCACTCACAAATGCTTAAAATTTTTTGATGCACAAGTGGCCTGTGCATACGTTCATTTGTTATCATGTAATGCTCTTCTGCTATGCTGGCTCTACCGCAGTGATTTCGCGATGCAGTGAAGCTTAGTCATCTTTTGGTAATTGTCTTTTTGTCTGTTTGAAATTGACGTGCCAAGATGTATATTTGGCCTGAGCAGTCGCAAATGCTTATATTTGATGCACAAGCGGCCTGAACATGCGTTCATTTCGTACCAGGCAATGCTCTTCTGCTCACGCTGGCTTTACCGCAGTGCTTTTGCGATGCAGTGAAGCTTGATAAAATTTAAGTATTTGTCCTTTAGTTTGCCTGAAACGGAGGTGCCAAGATGCATATTTGGCCTGAGCAGTCCGAAATGCTTATATTTGTTTGATGCACAAGCGGCCTGTGCATGCGTTCATTTCGTATCATATAATGCTCTTCTGCTCACGCTGGCTTTACCGCAGTACTTTTTGAACCAGTTAGCTTGATCATATTTTAGTATTTGTCTTTTTGTTTGTCTGAAACGGACATTCCAAGATGCATATTTCGCCTGAGCAGTCACAAATGCTTATATTTGTTTGATGCACAAGTGGCCTGTGCATGCGTTCATTTCGTATATGTAATGCTGTTGTGCTCACGCTGGCTTACCGCAGTGCTTTGGCGATGCAGTGAAGCTTGATCAGCTTTTGGTAATTGTCTTTTTGTCTCCCTGAAACGAACGTGCCAAGATGATTATTTGGCCTGAGAAGTCGCAAATGCTTACATTTGATTGATGCACAAGTGTCCTGTGCATGCGTTCATTTCGTATCATGTAATGCTTTTCTGTTTACGCTGGCTTTACCGCAGTTCTTTTTCGATGCAGTGAAGCCTAATCAGCTTTTGGTAATTGGTCCTTTTGTTTGCCTGAAACGGACGTACCAAGATGCATATTGGGCCTGAGCACTCACCAAATGGTTATATTTGTTTGATGCACAAGCGGCCTGAACATGCGTTCATTTCGTACCATGCAATGCTCTTCTGTTCACGCTGGCTTTACCGCAGTGCTTTGCGATGCAGTGGAAGCTTGAATAAAATTTAAGTATTTGTCCTTAAGTTTTCCTGAAACGCACGTGCCAAGATGCATATT
>WOVY01015745.1:0-33518 GCA_013436015.1 Rhipicephalus annulatus
TTGTATTAAGTGTGGCTGATTGTGCTGTGTATACGTTGATTGATTGGTTTGATTGGTGACATATTGTATGCAACTATTGTGGAGTGTGCATTTTGTGTATTGTTTTCGATCTGCCTTATTGAGAATATATATTTGTTTGTTTTTTACAACTCTCGGCTCTGACTTGTTCTTTGGGCCACAGCCGGCGTCCGCTGGCGCGCCAAAAAGGACCACTTCAAAATTGTCCACGCTTTCGTGGTGCGGTTCGGGGGGCCGATACTTCGGCTCTTGGAATTAGCCCGGCGATCGCCTCCCTAATTAACGGGACAGTGTGACAATTAATCTGGCGTCCGCGAACAGGACCTTTTGGTGCACAGTGTGTCCAAAGTAGTGAGAAAGAGCCTCGAGTTGTTGATAGTGCTATCGGAACGATTTTGTGTGTTGTTCAGTGTTCTCGTTAACGAGTGCAGGGGAGTTTGTTCCGATAGACTGATTTAGGCAGATACTTTTTGCACGCGGCAAGGTTTTATTTGCGAGTTGCGAGACACCATGGATCTCGAAAAGTTAGTTGCTCTTGGTGAGAAGATGGGTCTTTCTGGCGCCGAACTACGGAAGTGGGTCACCCAGAAGGAAAAAAGAAGAAAAAGAGAGAGGCCAAAGAAGAAAAAGCAGCTGAGTTGGAAAAGAGAGGTTGGCGGCTGAGAGGGCGAAGAAGAAAGAGAGAGCAGCTGAGTGGAGTTGGAGAGAGAGGTGGCAGCTGAAAGGGCGAAAGAAGAAAGAGAGCAGCAATTGAAGTTGGAGCTGGAGAGAGAGTTGGCAGCCGAAAGGGCGAGAGAAGAAAGAGAAGCGAGGGAGCGACAGCTGAAAGAAGAAAGAGAAGCGGAGATGGCTGAAAGGGAACGGCAGCGGCAGCACGAGATGGAACTCGAGCGGCTCCGTTTGCAACAGCGAAGTGAAACTCCCGTCCAAGCTAGAGTTGAAAGCAGCGAACGGGAAGATCACGGCTTCCGCTTGAACCCAAGCAAGCTGCTCGTAGCGTTTGATGAAAGGAAGGACGACCTAGACGCGTACCTCCACAGATTTGAGACGATTGCGAGGAGCCAGAATTGGCCGGAACAGCAATGGGCAACTGCTTTGAGTACTTGCTTGAGTGGGTGAAGCGCTCAGTGTGTACGGTAGGCTGACGCCGACCGATGCAGCCAACTACGCAAAGGTGAAAGCTGCTTTGCTGAAGCGATTTAGATTCACTGTGGAAGGATTCCGGGACAGATTTCGGACAGGAAAGCCAGCTGATGGTGAGACGGCTACGCAGTATGCCGCCCGACTTAGCCATTATTTCGACAGGTGGATTGAACTTTCAGGGACAGCGCAGGAGTACGATGATCTTAGAGAGCTCCTAATTAGAGAACAATTTCTTACTAGTTGCCACCCAAGCCTGTCACTGTACTTAAAAGAGAGGAAGGCTGACTCACTTGAAGACTGCTGAATTGGCTGATCAATTCTTGGAAGCGCAAGGTGGCACTAATTTGGCCAAGGTAAAGAAGGAGTGTCCCGATGATTCGAAGAAATTGGCTCCTGAAGAAAAGAAGCGTGCACCAGAGAGCATTCCGCGATGTTTTCTGTGCAACCGAGCGGGTCATCGCGCGAAAAAACTGTCGAACGATCTTTACGAGCCCTACGGCAGTAAATGTTTTAAGTGTGGTCAGACTGGGCACAAAGCAGACACTTGTCGGAACGGAGTGAGTCAAACTCACCAGGTATCCTGTGTTCAAGCGGCACCGAAATCTGATAATAATGCCGTCACTGATGGATTCGTAGAGTTGAAGAATGGGGATAAAATTCCTATTGTGGGTGCTGTAATGTCAAAAACAGCCAACCCGTGTTACGAAGGGAATGCCAGCGCTGCCTGGAAAAGTTGCGTGACAAAAAGATTACGGTGTTAAGAGATACCGGCAGTTCCACTGTTATCGTGAGGAGAAATTTGGTACGGGAAGGGGAGTTGACAGGCAGAACAAAACCGGTTTGCCTAATTGATCGTACGGTTCGGATGCTTCCCGAAGCAGAGATTGAGGTTGAAACACCGTACTTCAGCGGGAAAGGTTACAGCTTTATGCATGACGACCCCCCTGTATGACCTTGTCATCGGAAACATCGACGGGGCGCGAGGGCCAAGTGATCCAGAATGTTTGGGAGAAGACCTGGAGATAGAGCCCTCGCCAACACAGCGGCTGCGAGATACAGTGGAAGAGCATACCGTGACGGATCTCACTAGAGCCCAAGGTGAAGCTGCGGCGCAAGAGACAGCGAAGGAGAAGACGATCGGGTCGAATAAGTTCACGGGCCGAGCAACCGGACTTACGTCGGCACGACCTCAACCGAGCGACAGTGTAAAGGAGACGGAGTTGGCCAGCCGGGCAAAATGTAGAGGCATTATCAAGCGGGGTAAAATAAACAGACAGGACCCCGTCGAATGTAATGACCCGTTAACGGTGTCGGAAGTGACAACGATGGCTGAGACGACGCCTCAGATATCGTCGTTGGAAAGGGCTCGCCGAAAAAGAACATGGAAGCACAAGAAGAGATCGAGCGAGCACCGCAAAAAGGGGCGCAAGCGCCTGCTCGAAGTACTCAGGATAAGTGCTGAGGGGTCGAATCTGAATGTGTTGGGCAGTGCTGAGTGCCATACGTTGTGGTTAATGTTGTGTTATCCTGTGTCACAAGTGTCGAAGTGTTGTGCTGTGATGTGATGTATAGTATTGTACCATTGTTGTAATAAGAGAACTTTGTACGTTTGTATTGTTTGGAATGTGTGATGAAGTGTTGGTAGTCAATGTGCCTGTGGTTATATTTCATGTGCTGTGTAATTGAATTACAATGTACAATTGTATTAAGTGATCTATTGTGAATGTGAAGTGTCACGAGCGACGGTTTGTGTTACAGTCGTTCAGAGTGTGTGGTGGCTGTTCGCGCTCGTTTGTGAGGTTTGATATTATGAGATAATATTCTTAAAGTGGGGGGCAGTGTCACAGAACGAGCGCTAAAAAGAGCGCGCCGCCAAATCCTTGCGACAACGGGCGGTAGAAAACGCCGCGAGGTAAAAAGAAAAAAAAAGAAAGCAAACATCCAAGGCTCCCGGGCGCGCGCTCTCCCCGCAGAAGCACGGCTTCGCAGACGAACCTCCTCACCCCACAGCGGCGGCCGGGCAAGCGCTAGAAATTTCCAGAACGAAGGAGGCGGGTCAGACCGAGTGATTCATCTCAGGAGAGGGCAGTCGAACCGTCTCGTGCCTCTCTCCAGCCTTCGCTGCGTATCGCGCCGACGAAAGGACGAGAAATTTCTGGAAGGTGGCGCGGAAGGTATTTAATCGAGCAGCCGAGACGAGAAAACAGGAGGTGACGGAAGTTAACGCCAGAGCGCGTAGGAATTCCGCCGTGGAGTCGGCGAAGGTTCTGCCCGTAGTGACAGAACAGGAGGAGACGGAAGTGAGCGCCAGAGCGCGTAGGAATTCCGCCGTGTAGTCGGCGAAGTTTTGGTCCGTAGGGACGGCTCGGCAAGAGCGTGGGTTTACCGCTATCGAGCGAAGACGCGGGCAACGGCTGCGTGTGTGAAGCCGACGGATTTCCGGCGAAGAAGTTTGAAGCTTGGAGAGAGGCCTATTGAAGACGGGAGTTTTCCTGGAAGAGAAACTCCGGCGAGGTTTCCTGGAAGAGAAACTTCAGAGGGCTGCGGAACGACAACAACGCTGGACTTTGAGTGAGTGATTCTCGGAAGAGTATCATCTAGACTCTGGTTCCAAGAACTTTGGACTGAATAGGTTTTCTATCTCTTTAGTCTTTAAGTGTCTTGGTTGTTCAATGCATGCGACTGCATTGTAGTGCGTATTGTTGTCCGTGTCCGTTGTATTAGTGTGGCTGATTGTGCTGTGTAGTACGTTGATTGATTGGTTTGATTGGTGACATATTGTATGCAACTATTGTGGAGTGTGCATTTTTATGTATTGTTTTCGATCTGCCATTATTGAGAATATAATATTTGTTTTGGTTATCAACTCTCGGCTCTGACTTGTTCTTTGGGCCACGACCGGCGTCCGCTGGCGCACCAAAAAGGACCACTTCAAAATGTCCACGCTTTCGTGGTGCGGTTCGGGGGGCCGATACTTCGGCTCTTGGAATTAGCCCGGCGATCGCCTCCCTAATAACGGGACAGGTGTGACAATAGCGCAGTGTCTTTTTCTTTTTTCCAATACGATTCACTGTCGTGATAGAACTCATGTGGCACCCCTAAATACTTAACTGGTGTGTCCTGTCATTTATGTTTAGAAATATTCTTGACGTGTCGTCTTATTCCCCATGCCAGACGCAGTGAAAAATAAAGAACAAAGTGACAAAATCAGACACCTTGGAAAAATTGGACAATATGAAGTCCGTGTAACAGCTCGCCGATCTCTCAATTACACGCAAGGCGTGATTTTCGACAATGAACTGCTAAAGTGCACCAACGCAGAAATTTAAGATGCTTTAGCGGATCAAGATGTACTTGCCGCATGAGCAATCATCATTCGTAGAGATAAGGAGGAAACCCGCACAAAGAATGTATTACTAACCTTCGCAAGCACGGCGCTTCCTGTTGCAGTTAAGGTAGCGCACCTTTACCTACGTGTGAGGCCCTACATACCTAATCCTCGCAGGTGCTTGCGGTGCCAGAGGTTTGGGCACGGGTCTGATTCATGTCATGGTAATCCAACCTGCATGAAATGCGGCCGTAATGAACATGATGATGGTGAGTGGACGAACGTTTCAAACTGTGTGAATTGCAGGGGCCCCATGCAGCGTACTCACGCTCCTGCCCAGAATGGCAAAAAGAAAAAGACATACTTACACTGAAAACCAAAGTAAACATATTGTATCCAGAAGCGCGCAAGCGAGTGGTTCTTGCCTAAAAGGGCACCTACGCTGAAGCAGTGCGACGAGGGAAGGCACCGCCGATGGTCTCTGTAGGCACATAGGTTGAACTCAACGACCTAGTGGCCACGGTCCGTCCCCCAGACAAGAGCGAAAAAAGGCACCATGCCTTTTTTCGCGGAGGCCCCAAAGCCTTGACCAGTGTTGGTGCCAGCCAACCTAATGTTGAGGCAAAAGAGGTCTCAACGACGGTGCCGTGAAGCGAGCCTCCCTTGTGGAAGCCAGCATCTTCGCCGGGCAATCAACAGTGTTGAGCACCCTGGTGGTGCTGGTTCCATGGACGTGATTGCAATGGACACTTTTAGCCTGAAAGACCCTGCTCCAACTAGCAGGTTGATCAGGCAGCCAATCATTCCTCCTTGCAAAGGAGGGAAAGGGAGCTGAAACAAATGTTCGGCCCCACAAGAAAAGAAGTGACGAAGCACAAGGATAGCGTCACTTTTTAGCTTATGCACAACTAACGTGAAGTACTAAATTTTATGCACATCATTTCACGTAATGGCATACATGATCCATTGGAACTCATTGGAACTGCAATCTCAGAATACGCGGAAGAATGCTTATTGCCTTTCCGACTTTCTATCAAACCAAAACTTGCAGGTACGGTTGGGCTCCACACTATCGCGTTTTTTGTCCAAGACAATGGTGTGCCGCAGGGTTGCGTGTTAAGCACTACACTCTTCGCAATCAAAATGAATTCAGTTAATGAAGTAATCCCACCCTCCATCTTGCACTCATTATGTGTTAACGGCCTTCCGATAGCACGTCGAGCCTCAAGCATATCCACATGTGAAAGGCAGCTGCAGCTAACCATCCACAAACTGACTGAATGGGCAGACCAGGATGGCTTTCGCTTTTCCACCCAGAAAACAGTTACCCAACTTTTCTCACAAAAGCACGGCTTATTTCCGGACCCTGTTCCGGACACTGTTGTTAAAATCAACAACAGTGTACTGCCATTCAAGTCGGAACACCAGTTCCTAGGCCTAGTCTTTGACAGGAAACTAAACTTTATTTCTCACAAGAATTACACAAAACAGAAAGCAAACAGGACGCTCAGCATTCTGGAAATACTATCGTGGAAACACTCGGGTGCCGATCGAGTCTGCCTTTACGCATGTACCACTCGATCGTGCGCAGCATACTTGACTATGGCAGCGTAATTTACGGTTCAGCCAGAAAATCTTACCTCAAAAATCTTTACCCAATACATAATCATGGATTGCGCTTGGCGACTGGAACGTATACAACTTCACCTGTCCAGAGCCTATAATACTGAGAGCAACGAGCCTTGCCTGGAACAAAGAAGAGGGCTACTTACTGTATCCTATGTATTAAGAACCCGATCAAAACCAAGTCACATATGTCACACTATTGTCTCTCACATCGGTACCAGAATACAATCCAACAATAGACCGCGCATGATAAGACCACTTCTCCTGCGCGTTGAAGAATTATGACTACAAAGTACCAAATAAGGCACTAAGCGTTGTCCGAATGCTGGAAAGACTGGCTCCATGGTTGGACTTTTCGCACCACACTGACTTTGTCATAACTTATTTAAGGAAGAAGGAAACTCCACGGGAACAAATTATCCAGGATTTCTTAGCCATACAAGAAAAATATAACACGCACTCTGGATAATATACTTTATAGATCAAAGACACAACAATATACAGGAAGTGGTGTCTTAAAAAAACACTCAGAAACGTTTACGAGACTGCCGCCATTCATTTCTATCTTCACAGCAGAAATATGTGCTCTTTTGATTGCTCTCGAAGAAATTTTATCAAGAAATCACAAAAAAAGCTGTCATATACACTGACTCACCTAGCGCATTAAAAGCTCTACATTCAAGGTAGGAAAACGAACTGTTTCTCGAGTACATTTTACAGAAGCAAGAAATAGCTGAGAAAATTGCAAGAAAATCCGGCTTGTATGGGTGCCGAGCCATGTTAGTATCCCAAGAAACGAAAAGGCAGAGAGGGTGGCAACAAGGGCAGGTCCTCAAAGTATTGCGGAAATAAGGGCACCATTTAGAGACAGTTTCAACAGTTGTCGGACAGCCTTTAGGGCAAAATGGCAAGAAGAAAGGCAGACTCAAGTGCATACCAAGCTTCAAATTGTCAAGCCTATTCTACAAGAATAGAAGTCATCCAATCAACAAAGGCGCTTTATCGAAGTAACACTATGCTGCCTGTGGATAGGTCATAATCACCTCACCCACAACCTTTTATTGCACGGAGAAGATCAGCCAGAATGCGAACATTGCAAGGAACCTCTGACTATCAATCATATTTTAATAACATGCCCAGTCTTTGAAAAAAGAAGACACGCTTATTTTAAACAATTTTACAGCACACAAACCCCTCTACATCCAATAATAATACTATCAGAAAATGCACTCATTTCCATACAGGATGTTGCTGGTTTCTAGAGGCCACAGGTCTTTTAAACAAACTGTTCACAGAAATCTGCTTTTTACCTCACATTTTAACCTTATTATCAAAATCACCTAGTGTCTGGTGCGTTATAGCCATTGTTGCTTTTGCAACATAAAACCCAACGTAACTAACTCTCGTAATCGTATACAGTGAATTTGGGACCTTGAACCTCCCCATATCAATCAATCAAACGTGGCTAATATCCTGTTGTTGATGACTTGATAACGTTGCTTGTAACATTCAGGACGATACAGCAACGTCAAGAATCACATTTTCTACATCAAGGCAATATTTTCGCAACATACCGGCAACGTGATGTCAACATTGCTGTGTGACGTGTTGACTTTCATGCGACGTGTGCAGAAAACATATACTACTGTGTGCGCATAAATAATAAAATGCATCTTGAATGAATGAATGAAAAAACTTTATTTCAGTCCTGCATGACGCACTTAGCTCGTAGCGAGCGTCTCCCACGTAGGGACCGACAGGGAATACCTGGCGGCCGCTTCGTGGTCCTGCAGAAGTGAGCTCCTGAGGGACTTCTCCCACTTGCTTAGGGTAGAGTCTGGTGGAGTTGTTCTACACTCCCAGAGCATGTGTGCAAGTGTCACTGTGTGTCCACATGATGGGCATGTGTCGCTGGGGTATGCATCGGAATAATAAACGTGAAGCGCGGCGAGGTTTGGGTACGTGTGTGTCTGTAATAGGCGTAGGGTTAATGCCTGCGGTCAGTTAAGTTTCGGATGTGGGAGTGAGAAAATGCGGCGTTCCAGGTAAAAGTGCTTTGTAGTTTCATTCTACGTAATTGGTGCATCCCGATTGGTATCTAACTCAGCAAGATGGGGTTGCCCTGTGGCAGTGCGGTCGGTAAATGCGCGCGCTGCATCATGGGCGATCTCGTTGAGGTTGGATAGGGCACCCGACACCTGGTAGAGATGGGCGGAGAACCAGATGACAGTGTGGTGCTTCAGGGCACTTGGGTCCGCTTTGCGCAGGATACGTAACGCCTGGTCGGAGATGACTCCGCGTTCGGAGGCTTTGATGGCCGGCCTGGAGTCGCTGTAGATGAATTCCCGTTTGCTGTCGAGCATAGCTATAGCTATAGCTACTTGCTCTGCTACTTTGGGGTTTCGTGTGAGGATCGTGGTAGAGCTAAGAGTCTGCGGCGCGGATGATACCGTGACCGCGGCGAAGGCTCGGTTGTTACGATAGGCAGCGGCATCCACGAACGAGACGTTGTCCGCTTCCGTGTCTAAGCGCTTGAGAATGGCGGTCGCCCGCGCAAGGCGCCTGCCTCTGTTGTATTCGGGGTGTGCATTTCGTGGAATGGGAGCGATCGTGATAAGGTCGCGGATTTCACGGGGAATCAGAGTAAACTCTGGGTGGTCCCTGGCCCTCGAGGAGAAGAAGCTGAGCTCACGCAGAATGTGGTGGCCCGCCTTGGTGGTGGTGAGTCGGGTCGATTGCACGCGTTCCTGAGCTTCGGCGATCTCTTCTAGCGTGTTATGTACGGCGCGGCTATACAATGTTTGAAAAAAGTTGACGAAGAAAAGCTGTTATCCCAAGTATTTGCAATGTCAGCCGGAAAGTGCATGGACAAGAAAGAAAAAGCTGGCAAAACTTTGGCCCCGCCTTGGTGGTCTAGTGGCTAAGGTACTCGGCTGCTGACCCGTAGGTCGCGGGTTCGAATACCGGCTGCGGCGGCTGCATTTGCGATGAAGGCGGAAATATTGTAGGCCCGTGTGCTCAGATTTGGGTGCACGTTAAAGAACCCCAGGTGGTCGAAATTTCCGGAGCCCTCCACTACGGCGTCTCTCATAATCAACTAGTGGTTTTGGGACGTTAAACCCCACATATCAATCAATCAATCTGGCGAAACTTTGTGTCAAATACATAGGCAAACACAAATACCATAGACAGCTATTGACTTGTCGATAATTTTCAAAGAGTGATGAATGCGTGGTATACGGTGACGGTTACCAATGCTATTGACTGTCTATGTCACGATTTCATGAACAGAGACAATACAGCAAAGTTGAAAGACTGGCACGTCCCACTCAAGTACAGCTTGCTTTGACGGAGCTGAAAGTTCAAAATAAGCCCCGCCGCGGTGGTCTAGTGGCTAAGGTACTCGGCTGCTGACCTGCAGGGCGCGGGTTCAAATCCCGGCTGCGGCGGCTGCATTTCCAATGGAGGCGGAAATGTTGTAGGCCGGTGTGCTCAGATTTTGGTGCACGTTAAAGAACCCCAGGTAATCTAAATTTCTGAAGCCCTCCACTACAGCGTCTCTCATAATCATATAGTGGTTTTGGGACGTTAAAACCTCACATATCAATCAAAGCTGAAAATAAAAACCTTCTTTTACGAAAACAGAAAAAAACCTGCGGATATCTGTGTAGCAAAACATGTTGCACATCAATAGAAGCTTCTTATTAGTTTTAAAGCAACTGAACTTTATGAATACTGGCTCACATGCACACAGTAAATGCGGATCATTATATGTGGCCTCATGATTACATAATATATAGACCTATGAAATTCAAGGTTGCCGACACCCGGTCAGAAAAAAACGAAACGCGATCACTGGAGCAGCTGCTCAGTGTATACGCACATCTGATGCAGTAGCTTAAAAAATGCGAGCTTAGCAGACGACAGCGCCACATCACCTGGAAGATGAAAAGAATGAAGGGGCATTGCAGCGCGCCCATTGTAAAAAGAAGAGGAGACGCTCGCGGAGAACGAAGCTGTTGGGACGTCGGCAAGACGACGCAAGGGAGCCCAGGGCGAACCCGCAACTACGCGTGAGGTTCGAAAGGCCGGGTTCCTGTCCTCGAGCTATTGACGTCCTCGGGACACGGCGTGTCGGCGTGGCCAGGCTGGAGTTCTGGGTGAGTGGTCCTGCGGACATCTCCGGTACGGCGAGCGCCCTCGAAAACCAGAGCTGCTGACCACGTCCACCGAGCCGAGGTCGCTGACAGTGTGCGGCTACGCCTAGACCTGGTAATGCCCCTGTACGTGAATAATGCGCCTGTACGCCTAGACCTGGTAACATGCGTGTACGTGAATCACCAATATCAAAGCATATCCTTCAAGAGGCTGGCGATGATTGGGCAAAGCTCCGGGCTACAATTTGGCTAAGTTTGAATCCTCCGTACATTGCCAACTCAAACATCTAGTTGGTGTTAACACATGCGTAGAGTATATACAATGTAGCCTAATTGCTTATATACGGTATTGATGTGCAGACTTACATTTTCCTTCATCAAGGCTGCCTTGTGTTCAGGGAAATACAAAACCAAGGGTTCTTGACGTGGATCAAGTTAGAGGTAGCAAAGACCAGTGTGTTGGGCCACTGCACAATGGTCCGTTCGGTGGATCTCACTGCTCGGCCTGGTAAAAGAAATTAGATTCAGTCTAGCAATTTTACGAGACACGCCAAAGTGTATTTACGAGAATATGAAGTCTTCTCTGGCGTAGTCATCAAAGAGCACAGATATAGGTATTTTGTTTTTACCAGGAGCAATGTGAAGTCTTCTCTGGGGTAGTCGTCAAAGAGCACAGGTATGGGTGTGTTTGTCTTTACCAGGTGCCATGTGGATACTCTAGGTTCGCTCGACTAACTCTGTTTCTCTGCTGTCGTCAACATCACATGACTGATAATGTTCAGAACAATAACTGCTTGCTTTGTGTGCACTTCCAAGTCCACGTCATTAGGTTTGGTTGTAAAAGGAACTGCACCACTTTCTGTAGTTGCATAGGGAGCTTAAGCCCTTGATCTCTATTTCTGATTTGTTCTTTGTCATTCTACGTCAAAAGCCTGACGCTCACGACTTGCCAACTCGGAATAAGGAATTGTTCTTCTACAGGGTTCAAAGTGGGCAACTTGTTTCGGTTTTGGCGAGTAACGGTACCCTACGTAACGCTCACTGCAGTACCTTGCGTGACGCCCATAAACTTTTACCGATTGAGCAAACCAAGTGCTCACTGTGATTAACGGGGGAAAAAACACTGCAGAGCTGCACTGGCAGTGGCGCGGAATGATGCCTGCCATCCTGGTCAGATGATTGTTGAACGACGAGCAGTCACAAAACTTTAAGCTGTGCCCAAAACTACAGTCGAGGATCTAATGCTGAAACCGCACATCGGTGACACCACATTCAGGTAGCGACCAGTTCAAGTGCTTTGAAGCCGCTCCCGCGTACTCGTAACCTCTAAGTCCACTTGCTGGGGCTGCGTATCACTGCAGCTTCATGAGCCCTCAGCCCCAACAAAACTACACTTAATGCCTTACAGACTTGTAGTGGGTACGTCACTTAAAAGCATTATGATGAATGCCATAGTGAATTGGTAGGTAGTTCACCATCAATATCATCCCCAGGATCTATATTGGTTACATTTCTTGTGCTGTGCTGTGAGAATGTGTTTTCTGGATTTGAAGCAGATTCTGTTTTGTTCAACGTGCTTCTTTATCTTCATAAGATTCATCGTAACCGAGGGATGGCGGTGGACTTTGCTCTACCCTAAGGTGCTTCTCGCCTGAAAAATCAGCACTGCCTTACTTCACCTATGTCACAATATACTGAGCGTGAGCTACACACATACGGACGAGCGAACGCATGAATATATTGGCAGAAAGACGGAATAAGCATGAACGTACAAACAACACATAGACGGGATGAACGCACCAACGATGTATGAATGAACGGAAAAACCACGGATGGGTGGACGAACCATGGATGCATGTTCGGAAGAATGAACTAATGGACAGACCTACACGAAACCACGTTTTGGTGTACGAATGAAGTGCGGAAGGATGGAAGAACTAAAGATGGGTGAACGGGCTGTGGAAGGACGGATGAATGAACTGGCTCACAAACCACCGATGACCGGGTGGGCGGACTGATCAGAGAGCGAGTGGTCTCATGCGACTCATGTGGCCGCCCTGTAGAGACAAGTCGCTCCAAGAGCTTCCAGGCCTTCTCTAATGCGCCAGCTTGGCACCGTGTGAAGTCGCTGCTTCTTGAACTTGAGCAGAACTGCTTATTGTGCACCACGCGAAGCCTCTCAACTTTGGCTAGTGCAGATCACGATATAAAAATAAAGGGTTCAGGATACACAATCCATAATATCATTGTGAATGCTCAATATAAAACTACAAGCTCAAGCCCTGTATACTAGTCATCATTTCAACGTAGATTAAGGACTTTTCGCCAAGCTTTGTCGTTGACGCTTTATGCCACTCAAGTTACATTATATGGGACAATACTGAGGCTACTTATGCGAGAAACTAAAAATGGTTTGAAAATATGTAATAATAATCATAACTGTGATGAAGCAATATGAAACACCTACAAGCATAAACCCTTATATTTATACTGTCTCAGAAGTCCGTTAAGGTACAATAGAGGGACAGGGCTCCATAGGTAATAGGAAAGGCGTATAAACCTCCTCATGTATCATCAGCGTCGCGTCATGTGCTAAGCGTGTCTGGCATCTCCGGACACGCGTTCGGCGGGCAGACGGTAGAAAAAAAATAAATAATGACAGCACTAATCCATCCACATGCCCTCCACTGCGAGTTGTATCACGTTGCGTCGCTCGCTCAGTGTACCATAAGTTGCAGATTGACGCTTAGATTTGCAAAGTATATATGCCTTGGAGTTTCCGCAGCGTTGTATTTGTTACACTGTCCCTACCTCCATGAACCCCTATAAATTTCTCGGCGCGGTAAGTTTAGCAAGCGCGGTTCAAGAAACAGCTTATCTCACCAGTAACAAAATATCCTATGAAATACTTTGTCCTGATCATGATATGGCACAAAGCCATAGCTATTACATCATCATCATCATCATCATCATCATCATCATCATCATCAGCCTGACCACGTCCACGGCAGGACAAAGGCCTCTCCCATGTTCCGCAAGTTAACCCGGTCCTGTGCTTGCTGCTGCCAATTTATACCCGCAAACTTCTTAATCTCGTCTGCCCACCTAACCTTCTGTCTCCCCCTAACACACTTCCCTTCTCTGGGAATCCAGTTAGTTACCCTTAATGACCAGCGGTTATCCTGTCTACGCGCTACATGCCCCGGCCGATGTCCATTTCCTCTTCTTTATTTCCACTATGTTATCCTTAACCGCCGTTTGTCCCCTAGTCCACTCTGCTATCTTCTTGTCTCTTAAGGTTACACCTACCATTTTTCTTTCCATTACTCGCTGCGTCGTCCTCAATTTAAGCTGAACCCTCTTTGTAAGTCTCCTGGTTCCTGCTCCGTAGCTAAGTACCGGCAAGATACAGCTGTTATATACCTCCCTCTTGACGGATAGTGGCAATCTACCTGTCATAATTAGAGAGTGCTTGTCGAATTTACTTCACTCTATTCTTATTCTTTTAGTTACTTAAATCTCGTGGTTAGGCTCTGCGGTTATTACCTGCCCTAAGTAGACATAGTATTTTACAGCTTCAAGTGAACTATTACCTATCTCGAAGCGATGGTCCTTTCCGAGGTTGTTGTGTACATTACTTTCGTTTTCTGCAGAATAATTTTAAGACTCACCTTTCTGCTCTCCTTGTCTAACTCCGTAATCATGAGTTGCAATTCGTCCCCTGAGTTACTCAGCAATGCAATGTCCATCGGCGAAGCACAGGTTACTAAGGTATTCTCCATTAAGTCTTATCCCTAACTGGTTTCATTCTAGGCTTCTGAAGACCTCCTGTGCGCACGCGGTAAATAGCATTGGGGAGATTGTGTCCCCCTGCCTTACACCCTTCTTGATTGGTATTCTGTTGCTTTCTTTATGAAGCACTATGGTAGCAATTCATCCCCTGTAGATTTCTTCCAGAATGTTTATATATACTTCATCTACGCCCTTATTCCGCAGTGTCTGCATGACGGCTGATACTTCTACTGATTCAAACGCCTTCTCGTAATGTATGAAGGCTATGTATAGTGGTTGGTTATACTCTGAGAATTTCTCTATTACTTGATTGATAGTATGAATGTGGTCAACTGTTGAGTAGCCTGTTCGAAATCCTGCTTGTTCCTTTGGTTGATTAAATTCTAATGTTTTCTTTACTCTGTTAACAATTACCTTTGTAAATACATGACTTGATTGCGCAAACACGTACACGGACACAAGGAAAAGAGGCAAACAACACGGGCGCACGTGTTGTTTGCCTCTTTTCCTTGTGTCCGTGTACGTGTTTGCGCAAACAAGTCATGAATGAGTACCAACTCGCCCAACTTTCAGTACTCTTTGTAAATAGCTTGTATACTACAGAGAGCAAGCTGATCGGCCTGTAATTCTTCAAGTCCTTGTCATCTCCTTTCTTATGTATTAAGATGATGTTAGCGTTCTTCTAAGACTCTGGTACCCTTCCCGTCAGGAGACACCTCGTAAACAGGGTGGCTAGTTTTTCTAACACAATCTGTCCTCCATCTTTCAGCAGATCTGGTGTTACCTGATCCTCAACAGCAGCTTTGCCTCTTTACACGCTCTTCATAACTTTTCTGACTTCTATCATTACTGGTGGGGTGTCATCTGGGTTACTGCTAGTTCTTATAGTATTAAGGTCGTGGTTGTCTCGGCTACTGTACAAATCTCTGTAAAACTCCTCCGCTATTTAAACTATCCTATCCATATTGGTAGTTATTTGCCTTCTTTTTCCCTTAGTGCATACATCCGACTTTTCCCTATCCCAAGTTTCTTCTTCACTGCTTTGACGCTTCCTCCGTTTTTCAGAGCGTGTTCGATTCTCTCCATGTTATACCTTCTTACATCGCATATTTTACGCCTATTAATCAACTTTGAAAGCTCTGCCAGCTCTATTTTGCCTGTTGTGCTTGACACTTTCACGCTTTGACGCTTTTTAATTAGGTTCTTCGTTTCCTGGGAAAGCTTGCCAGTGTCCTGTCTAACTACCCTGCCTCCAACTTCCACTGCACACTCCGTAATGATACTCGTTAGATTATCATTCATTGTATCTACGCTAAGGTTGGTTTCTTCACTAGTACCTGTTCTGCAGCAACACTCTGAATTCCTGTACTTTCCCTGTCAGTGATAGCTCATTGATTGGCTTCTTGCGTATCAGTTTCTGTAGTTACTTTTTCAAGTCTAGGCGAATTCGAGACCGTACCATTCTATGGTCACTGCATCGTACCTTGCCAACCACTTCCACATCCTGCACGATTCCTGGGTGTGCAGTCATTACAAAGTCTATTTCGTTCTTATTTTTCGCCATTAGGGCTCCTCCATGTCCACTTGCTGTTTTCTCATTTTCGGTAGAAAGTATTCAAAATCCGCAAATTATTGCGTTCTGCAAATTCTACTAGTAGCTCTCCTCTGGCGTTTCTAGTGCCGATGCCAGAATCTCCTACTGCCTGGTCTCCAGCCTGCTTCTTTCCTACCTTTGCATTAAAGTCGCCCATCACTATAGTATACTGTGTTTTTTACCTTACTCATTGCCGATTCCACGTCTTCATAGAAGCTTTCATCTGAAGCGTCATCAAGGCTGGATGTAGGCGCGTAAGCCTGTACTACCTTCATCTTGTATCTTTTGTTAAGTTTAATTACAATACCTACCACCCTTTCATTAATGCTATAGCATTCCTCTATGTTTCCAGCTATGTTTCTGTGAATTAGGAACCCCACTCTTAGTTCTATTATGTCTGCCAAGCCCCAATAACAAGGACGTGCCCTTTCTGTAGCACAGCATAGGCCTCATCTGTCCTCCTATCCTCACTGAGTTCTATTATATCCCATTTACCACCCTCTTGCTCCTCGAATAGTACAGCTAGACTTCCCTCACTGGATAAGGTTCTAGCGTTAAACGTTGCCAAGTTCAGGTTCCAAAGGCGGCCTGTAGTCCAGAGATTCTTAACAACCTCTGCTGCGTTGCAGATCTGACCACCGCCATGGTCAGTTGCTTCGCAGCTGCTGGGAGCTGAGGGCCGTGAGTGATTTGACGTATGCATGTGGGAGGTAGTGGCCAGATACTGCACCAGGGTGGCCAATCCTTCTCTGGTGAGGGAGTGCGTTCCCGGTGGTGGCTACCGGTGAGGCCGCACCTCAGGCCTCGGAGTTCCATCAACACGCGGATTTTTTTCGGTTAGAAACTGCGCGGCACCGGGATTTGAACCACGGACCTCTTGCATGCGAGGCGGATGCTCTAACCACTATGCCATCGCCGCACCCAGATTGTTATTGTTATGTTCTAAATGTAGGTTTCAGCGGTGTATCAGTCAAGTTTGTGGTTGTTTTCATAAAAATGTTTTAATGAAATGAGATTTCTGCTGATTACTTCCTTAATAAGGATTTAGAGAGTACGGAGTTGAGCCTCCGATTAGCCTATGAGGTGCTGTTTATTGATATATTCCGCGGACAAACTTTATATTCGTTTGTGAGGTGACGTTACCAAAATAATTCTTTTTAGTGAATACGATTATTTTTGGTCAGGAAATAGTTCCGGTACTATTACTCCTGTCCTGATGAAACCTGAGCGGCGACAGGTCTACAATTAGGGCTTTGCACTGTATGAATTAGAAGTTTCCCAGTAGGTTATTAGCAAAGTTAAAAGCGATCGTAAGGGAAAAAAACACGTGGTTCAAGACTTTGATCTGACGGGCGTACCTTTCTCCCGAGCAGTGACCCACCCTCCTCCTCTGAGCGGGGGAAGACGCGGTCGCCACACGTTTATTAGCGGTTTTCGTTATATTCTTTCTAACTTTGTATCTTCCGGTTACCTTAAGCTATCAAAATTATTTTTACACGAAAAATACCGGACTGTTGTGTTTTAAAAGAAGATATTAGCTATTTTTCGGTGGCGTTTTGTAGCTCCTTTTGAAATTTTGTTTTAATGAAATGAGCTTTTTGCTGATTACCCACCTTAATTAAGGGCCTAGAGTGTACGGAATTGGGCCTCCTGGTAGCCTATGGAGTGCAGTTTATTATTATATTAGGCGGACAAAATTTAAATGCCTTTGCAAGGTGATATTACCAATTTACTCTATTTAGTGATTAGGCTTAATTTTGATTGCGGAATAACTCTGGAACTAATAAACCTGGCCTGATCAAACTTCAGTAGCGTCAGGTCTACCCTAAGGACTACCCTAAGGCTATTACAATAATCACTCATTTATTCGGGCAGTCTGAGCGAGCGTCAAGGGATGGTTTGCTGCTAAACCAACCGTCGATGACCATCGATTCTGCATGGATGCTGCCATGTTGGTTTTTAACCACAGTAATCAGTGAGGGCTGTTGCAGCAAATGAAGGAAAATCATGAAAATAAATAGTAGGGTAAACATAGGAGGTATTGAACTGCTGAAGCAAATGCTGAACAAAGGCAAATGCCTCGACCTCGCCAATTGAAAGGTAGTCTTACATGAAAACGCATTTTTCTGCTCTAGCTTTTGGTTGGCCTACACTCCATAGCTTTAACAGTAATGAACCGAAGTGGTTTGACAGATGATGATCTACTGTACTTCTGACCCACCCAGATAATGGACGCACGCTTCTATTGGAGTACGTGTCCCCTCTCTCGTTCAAGCACTCGTCGTTGATGACACTATCTATGAACTGTTCGTCTGCTACACTGCGGCTATTCGGATGGTGCTAGATAGAACAAGAACGCCTGCAGATGAAGTGTGGGTATTAATATGACTGTTTATGCAAACTAAGACTGATGGTGAAGTAAGCTATTAGGTGTGGTTAAATATCTATCGCACACTGGTTTATTAACGTGGAAAGCCGCAGACTTGCATAGTGTGAGACAGTTATGTTGAGCCGCGTCATTTCGTTGCAGCCAATTAGTGAATCACTTCTAGTAAATTGATTTCGGAATTATTTTTTAGTTATGCGTAATATTTACACGATACGAGTTCTGCTCACTAAAATGTCATCACTACCACTGCAGCTGACGTCAGCTAATTGGTGCAGACTAGCGCCGCGCCACTCGTAGGTTACATTCCTAGCGGCAGGAGGATAAATTAGACGTGGGTGCTGGAGAGGTTACATCAGAGCAAGTGCGGAGTATAGTTGGTCGTAAAACAGAGTATAGTTGGTGACTTCAACGTAAACGTTATGAGCCATATAGATCTTAGGACCTTAGCATGCCCGCTCAATAGAATTTACGTCATGGAGATGCGTGGAATTTTGGCTCCGTCATGTTGCGCTGAGCCCTCGGTGGGTACTTAATAGCACGCAGGGATAGTAGGTGCACGGGGTCCGGCTTCAATTGTCCTTTTGATAATGTCGGCATTTCACTAGGTTCCTAACACCTGAGTGCTACTAACACCTAATATACAGAGTGGTGTGGGAACCCTCGAGAACCGCAGTTCTATGACAATATGCGACGAATGCTGAATTGTATTACTACAGAAAGCCACAAATTTCGAGAAAAAGTTGGCGTTCCCTGCAAAAAAAAAAGCTGCGTCAAAATATGCATTAGTTATATTACAATTATTCTGTATACTTGGCAAAGTAAAAGCATCCTTTCATTAAATTCCATTACCCTTACGAAGGAGAAAAACTGCTTCGCTTTGCTTACGACATAGGACGCCTGTGTTATTAGAGTTAGCCAATTGAATGACGCGTTACAATTTACATAGAAAATACGTAGCTGACGTCCTGTGTTCAGCGTTCGTTTTAAACAGTTCTAACTTACGCGACGCACAAAAAAGTCATTTAAATGGCGTGAATGACTTGTCCTCATGCAGATGTTCCTGAACAATGGCACGATTGATAACAAAACCAACAACTTACCGACCTGGAACCTATGCATATAAGATAATTCAAAGTATAATTCATAGGTCAGTGAGGGTGACTAACACAGTATGCACAATCATTCACAAAAAAGGTCTACGTAGATTCAGTCAAGAATAAAATAAAGGCGTTCGAACTTCCTCTTGCCCAGAAGTATTAGTTATAATAGCCACAACGAAATCAACTTCCAAAGGGCATGCTGTTATTTCCATGGCATTATATTTTGCTGCTATTGCATTGATTTCTTGGAACTTAGAACAAAACAATGCACAACGAGTGGTCAACTACATCTGTGAAAACAATTATCCCTTTCGAGTTCTACCAATTACTATGGCAGACGGATCAATCCCATTTTCAGAAGCACACTTCAAAAATCTTAATGAAATATTAAACCCAAAAAACCCGTCAATAAAATCATTTCAAATTTTATTATCTATTTAGGTGTAATATTACACATTCTTACACATATTACCAATTAAAAATTTCTGAAAACTTCAACTGGTTCTTCTAGAGTAGTTCGCAATAGTGGAGCTGGGCGTCGTGGGCATTTCCTTTTGAACGACTCACGTGATTTGGACTCTAGCTACATTCTTCAACACTGCCGGAAGGAAAAGAAAATATCGTTGAATGCATATTGCGAGCACAGTAAGTGCTCACAATGCCATAGAGCTTCCTAATATACCTTAGAAGGAACCCTGACACTGGTGTCTATGTAAGCTACAAACTATGGCGCTTCAGCGAGCATGAGAATTATGGGTAGTACGAGAATTTCCCCAGTCTCGTATTTCAAGTTCCTTTTGGCTTCGCGTGGGTTGAAGCTGCTTTGTAACGAAACAACTATCGGCGAATGTTCGGTAGTAACGCTTCACCACTTTCACCTTCCAGTACCACCATTTCAAATTTTGATGGTGACGTTAAAAACGATCTGTCATTTCATTTGAAAGAAAACGGAAACACAGCAATAAACTAACTACAAGTGCGATTCGCCATCCGCAAGCACGAAGACTATGCAAATTCATGCCATATACCCATAATTATCAAGGTCGTGGAACGATCGCAGTGCCAGAGTCTCCTCTAGTTATTTTTAGGATACTCTAAGCACTTCACCATGAGTATTTCTTTCGCGAATTCGAAGGCAGACGTATAGTATACTGTATATGACTTCCATTTCATGATTACGTTGTTTGCGTCTGGTATACGTGTGTTCAATTGACGTTACGTAATAGGAAACTTGGTAGATGGGAAACTTGTGACCCGGCTGCGTGTACGTTGTCAAGCATGTAGTCATGTTTTACATGACACAAAAGTCGTGATTTTCATGTTTCGACGTGCAATTCATATTCGTCGCCTACTCAATTAAGTCACGTGATACGAAGTTTTGTACATTAGGAGCTAGCAAAACAGCCCCGAGCACGCTATGAGCGTAGCATGCAGTCATGATTTACATGACCCTCGTGTAACGATTGTCATCTTTGGACGCCCCGCCACGGTGGTCTAGTGGCTAAGGTACTCGACTGCTGACCCGCAGGTCGCGGGGTCGAATCCCGGCTGTGGCGGCTGCATTTCCGATGGAGGCGGAAATGTGTAGGCCCGTGTACTCAGATTTGGGTGCACGTTAAAGAACCCCAGGTGGTCCAAATTTCGGGAGCCCTCCACTACGGCGTCTCTCATAATCATAAGGTGGTTTTTGGGACGTTAAACCCCACAAATCAATCAAATCAATCATCGTTGGACAAGTCATTTACCTTTCTCGTCTATTCACACCACGTGATGCAAAGTTTGGCATATGTGGAGCTAACAAAACGGCAGCACGAGCACTGCCACAGTCGTCTAGTGGCTAAGGTACTCGGCTGCTGAGCACAGGTCGCGAAATCGAATCGCAGTTGCAGTGGCTGCATCTTTGTTGCAGGCGAAAACGATGTTTAGCCTATATGCTCAGATCTGGGTGCGCGTTAAGGAATCCCAGGTGGCCGAAATTTCCAGAACCGTTCAAAATACGGCCACTCTCATAATAAGATGGTGGTTTTGATATGTTAGCCTCACATATCAATCAGTCAGCAAAGCCGCCTAGAGCGCGCTATGAGCATAGCATGTAGCCTTGTTTTAGATGACACGCATATCATATTTATGATGTTTGTACATGTGAGGTACCTTCATCAGTCATTCACATTACGTAATACCAAATTTCTTTTATCTGAAGCTAGCAAAATGCCCGTGAGCGCATCATGAGGGTGGCATGTGCGCATGTTCATACATGCCACGCATGTCATTATTATTATGTTTGCATCAGCTTTAATCCTTCGTGATTCATTCACGTTCAGTAATACTAAATTTGGTATATGGGAAGCTGGCGGAACGACTGCGAGTGCGCCATGAGGGCGGTGTGAAATCATGACTTACTTTACGTGAATATCATAATTTCTACGTTTGGTATGTCACTTATGTTCGCCATGCAGTCATGTCATACCATACCAGTTTTGCAATATGTCATGTGCACAAAATTAGGCTAGGCAAAGATAGCCGAAAAAGTGCTCCGGAATGGAGATATGAAATTATAGGAATTGGACGCCTGAAAACAGATACTCAGATACATTTGTTAATGACATAACTGACTGTTTCGGATTATTTTATCACCATACTCTGAGTGCCATTAAGGCATTACAAAAAGGCTCACATTGCACATAATTTTAATAATGACATATAAACGGATATCAGTCGCAATGAAAAGCTATGCTGCATGACAGCAAGCGTCAAACGCATTGTACGCCGTAACCAGGATACTTGGCGGCAACAGTATTAGCTATGCTAGAAGTAGCATCATTCAAGCGATGCTCTAGAACCCTAGACAAACGAATTGAGATAACATATGCTTTTATTCACAGTGGTCAGCATGGGACTTTGAAAAAAATAAACGAAAGGCTCCTGAATTTCTAGCTGCCGCTGTAATGGCGGCGCTTACTTCAACGGCCTTTTACTTAGTAGCCTAGGGGTCGATGTTAGTTAGTTTCCAGTTTTGCTTAAGTGGCCCTAGCGTGAAGCAGGAGAGAAAACACATAAACAATGAAGACCAGTGCTTACTTCCAGTGGAAGGTTTAGTGTTTCCTAGAAACATAAAAAGCCGAAAGAAGAACGAACCAAACAAAGAATGCGAAAAGAAACGCAAAACACTTCCATTAAATTGCCATGTGGCCACGCGGGCGGTTCCAGAGTTTTAGAGAAAAAAAAAATCGTTGTTGGCACAAGGCACCGCTCACCAAATAATTTGGGTGGTTTGTGGCTTCTGCGATAAGCAACGGTTTTTTTAAACGGCCATCGTAAAAGAAAAGAGGAAAAAAGCGAGGAAAAACAGCACTGCTCGTTCAATTGGCATGGGAGAACACATTTTAAAAACAAACCTGCTGCTTGGCGTTCATTATGCAGTATATAATGCTCCTCACAATGAAAATATCACTGCTGGAATTGAAGATGACAGTAAAACATTGTAGGCAAGCTCAAACAGGCGAACATTCAAACACATATCAGTGCTGCATGAAGGTGCACCATCGGATGCGGGTAGCAAACAGGCTTGCTCGCTTTTAAGAAGCTAGGACCCAGTTTCTCCCTAAAGCAGAAACGTAAAAGGGTGGGTGCATATCACACCACGTACTTCCAAGGTCAGCAAAAAACATGTTTTTTTCGTTGTAAACACGTCTCAGCTCCTTTGAAAAAAAAAGTAAGTTAGATACCTGTGTCCTTGATAGTATCGCGATACGGGCAAACACAGCGTACAAGTATTTCACTACTGATATACAAGTATAATTTTAAAAAGTATCTCGATAATCAAATACAGGTCTTCTGAAACATATCCTAAATACTATCGCGATACTTTTGTCTCGCGATACTGCTCAGCTCTGGAACCAAACCACCACAAGAGCAGCAAGGCCATGAAATGCAAATCTCTATATTTATGACTAACATGAAATAATATTCAGGTTTTGACTAGTCATTTATGCTCGTTTTACCATCATGTTATGCACTAACAATTTCGTTATCTATACTATTACCAAAACGGCTGGGAGAGCAACAAGTCGTAGGCGGCTAGATAGATAGATGCGCCAAAGTTTGTGAAAAAAGGCTTCGCATTTAAAAACTGCTCCTTCTATCATTCTTCTATCATTATTCCTATCATTACTAGGGATGTGTCATATGGGTTACTGCTAAATATTATGTTCATGGTTGTCCCGGCTACTGTACAGATCTCTGTAAACGTCCTCCATGATTTAAAATATCCTGTTGACATAAGCAGCTACTTTTCCTTCCTTGTCCCTTAGTGCATACATCCGACTTTTGCCTATCCCAAGTTTCCTCTTCACTGCTTGGATGCTTCCTCCGTTCTCCAGAGCATGTTAAATTCTCTCCATGTTATATCTTCTGGCGGAACATGAGAGAGGCCTTTGTCCTGCAGTGGACGTAGTCAGGCTGATGATGATGATGATGCTGATGATATCTTGTCACATCGGATACCTTACGCTTAATCAACTTTGAAAGCTCTACAAACTCTGTTTTGTCTGTTGGGCTCGAGGCTGTTTATGCTTTGACGCTTCCTAATGAGATTCTTCGTTTCCTGGGAAAGCTTTCCTGTTTCCTGTCTGACTACCCTACCTCCAACTTCCACTGCACACACCGTAATGTTACTATTCAGACTATCATTCATTGCGTCAACGATAAGGTTGGTTTCCTCCATAAGAGGTAAGTACCAATTCTGAGGCGAGACTCTCAATTAGTGTACTTTGCTACTCAGCGCTAGCTCATTTATTGGCTTCTTGTGTAGCAGTTTTTGTCGTTCGTTCTTCAAGTCTAGGCAAATTCGAGAGCAGACCATTCTAAGATGACTGTATTGTACCTTGCCAAGCGCCAAGCACTTCTACATTCTGCATGATGCCTGGGTGCGCACTAAGTATAAAGCCTAATTCTTTCTTCTTTGCGCCTTCAGGGCGCCTCAATGTTCAGTTACGGTTCCCTCGTTTATGGTAGAAGGTATTCAATATCCGTAAATTATTGCGTTCTGCGAAATATACAGGTAGCTCCCTTCTGTCATTTCTACTACCGATGCCATAATCTCCAACTTCCTGGTATGCAGCCTGCTTCTTCTCTACCTTTGAATTGAAGTCTCCCATCAGAATAGTAGACTGTGTTTCACCCTACTCCTTGCTTATTGTACGTCTTCATAGAATCTTTCAACTGACTCGTCATCATGTCTGGACTTATGCGCGTAAGCCTGTACAACTTTCATCTCGCATCTCCCATTGAGTTTTCATTACGATACCTACCATCCTTTCATGAGAGTTATATTATTCCTCTATGTTGCCAGCTACGTTTCTGTGGATGAAAAACCGCACTTCAAGTTTTCTCCTGTCAGCCAAGCCCTATAGCAAAGAATGTTTCCTTTCAGTAGCACCATATAGGCCTCATCCGTCCTCCTTACCTCCCTGAGCCCTAATACGTCCCATTAAACACCCTCAACTTCTCTAATAGTACAGCTAGACGTGCCTCCCTCGATAAGCTTCTAGCGTTGAATGTTGCCAAGTTCAGGTTCTACTGACGACCAGTCTGGATCCAGAGTTTCTTAGTACCGACTGCTGGATTGAAGATCTGACCGCCGCCGTTATCAGTTGCTTCGCATCTGCAGGATTCTGAGGGCCGTGAGTGAATTGACGTATGCATGTAGAAGGTAGTGGCCAGATACTGCACCAGTGGGGTCAATCTTTCTTTGGTGAGGGAGTGCGTAACCAGTGGGGGTCACCGGTGAGGCTTCACCCTCCGCCTCTAAGTGCAGTTTCATCACCATGCTGATTTTTTTAAAAACCTGTTGGGAACTGCGCGGCATCGGTATTCGAACCACGTACCTACTGCATGCGAGGCTTATGCTCTAGCCTCTACGCCATCGCCGCGTTTTCTTTATAATGAGGAGTAATGAAATATGCTATCAAGGTATATAAGTTGATGAGCTGTCTCTGATTTTGATGTTGTTGGGTTATCAATTGATCAGAGGATGGTTAGAAGCTTCTTTTTTATTGTTGACAAACTTCATTTTTCTGCTCGACACCCTTTAGTTCGTAGGCATCATGAGAATACCTGAGCACTACAAATATGTTTTGGATTTATTTATTGACTGTTGCCTGCCACTACTTTTGCCAAGATAATGCTCTGTTTTTCAGCTAGAAAAGTCAAAGTGAAGGTGTACTTGGGTACTATAAAGTTTCCAAACTACGTTGTCATACTAAATAAATTTTGAGCCTTCACAATCACTCATTTTTAAGTCAAATTCGTCTGATTTCAGCAGTTTGCTGCCTGTTATGCAGGTGAAGCGATGCTTTGCTGCCTGCATTGTTGTTGAATCGACTTCTCGGAAATGTTTCGATAAGTTTACTTATACTTTAACATTGTATTTACGACCCAAGCTACTGTGGTTGATATGGGCAGCCGGTTCATAAAGGACCCCCTGTGACCTAAGTAACTACACTAAGATCATAGTTCATGTGAATGTTGAATTCCATAAACTTTAGTCTGGGTGGAGTTGGGTAGCCTCAATGAAAAACAATTTGAATTTCTCCGGATTACTGTCTCAGATAAGAATAGGCGACGGCCTTAGTAATGATCCGTCAACCAACATGCGTGTACGTGAATCACCAAAATCAAAGCATATCCTCAAAGAGGCTGGCGATGATTGGGTGAAGCTCCGGGCAAACATTCGGTTAAGTTTGAATCATCCATACATTGCGAATTCGAACGTGCAATTGAGATAACACTTGCGTTGAGTATACACAATGTTGTTTTATTTTTCATATGTCGTAGTGATGTGCAGACTTACATTTTCCTTCATTAGGACTCCCTTATGATCAGTGAAATAAAGAGCCAAAGGATCTTGACTTGAATGAAATACAGGTGGAAAAGACGTGTGGCGGTCACTGGCACAATAGTGACATCTGCGGATCTCGCTGGTCGCCAAGGTAAACGAGGTTGGTTTCGGTTATAGTGATTTTATGAGGCACGCCAAAGTATATTTGCGGGAATGTGAAGTTTAACTCTCGCATAGTCGGCAAAGAGCCCCGATATAGGTATTTTGTCTTCGCCAGGTGCCCTGTGCAGACTATGCGTTCACTCTACTACCTCTGATTTCCTGTCGTCCCCACTGCACACATGACTATAGGGTTCAGAGCTGTGACGGCTGGCTTTGTGTGCACTTCGAAGGCCATGTCGTTAGGTATGGTTGTATAAAGCCACTGACCACATTGTGCCCTTTTATGGGAAGATTCAACACTTGATCTCCAATTCCGAATAGTTCTTTTTCATTGTGTCAAATGCCTGATGCTCAATATCAGCTTACGCGGAGTGAGTAAATCGTTTCTTTCACAGGTTTCAAAGTGGGCCATTGCTCCAGTTTGGGTGGGTAGCAGTGCCGTACGTAAACGCTTACTGCAGGGACTTTGCTTGCACGATGAACATTTACACGTTGAGCCAACTAAGTGCGAAGTGGCACAGAATCCTCGTCAGATGATTGGTGAGTGATGAGCGGTCACAACCTTAAAGCTGTGCCCGAAACCTTCGGTCGAAGAACTAATGATGAGCCGCACATCGGTTCCACACCTCAGGTAACGACCACTGCAAGTGCTTTGAGTCACTTCCCGCACACTCGTAACCTTTGGACCCACTTCCTGGCGCTGCCGGCATCGCAGCACGCTTCACGAGTCCTGAATGCCAACAGAAAATACATATAATGCCTTACAAGCTTGTAGCGAGTACCTCACTTATATGCAGAATAATAAAATAATATAGTGAATTTAGGTTGGTCGTTCACAATCACCATCATCCTCCTCACGTTTATTGAGTACCATGCATGTGCCCTGCCGTGAGAATGTGTTTTGTGCAATATGCCTGTTTTTCTTCAATCAGCGTCATCGTAATCGAAGGACGGCGGCAGACTTCGCTAACCCCAAGGAGGCTTCTTCCCTAAAGAATTAGCAGTGTCTTGCTGCACCTATGCCACAATATACAGACGCGTGAGCTACACACATACGGACGAACGAACGCATGAATGAATAGATTGGCAGAAAGATTGAATAAGCATGAACGTACAAACTACGCATGGACGGATGGATGAATCAACGATGTATGAATGGATGGAACTCATAAATGGGCGGACGGACCGTGGGATGCACGCATGGAAGGATGAACTAATAGACAAGCCGACGCATTGAACCATGGGTGGATGGACAGATAAAGCGCGGAAGGACGGCAGGACCACAGATGAATGGGCGGGCCTAGGATGGGCAGGATTGATGGACGGACTGACGATCCACCGATGGTTGGGCGGGGCAGACTGATCAGTGAGCAAGTGATCTCGCGCGGCTCAAGTGGCAGCCCCCTAGTTACAAGTCACTCCAAGAGCTTCCAGGTCTTCTCCAGTGCGCCAGCTGCGCACCTTGTTGAAGTCACTGCCTCTTTCGCTTGAGCAGAACTGCTTATCGTAAGTCACGCGAAGTCTCTCAACTTTGGCCGGTGTAGCTCAGGCTACAAAATACAAAGGGTTCGTGACAGACATACGGTAATATTCTCGTTGATGCACAACATAAATCAACAAGCACGAGCTCTGTATACTACTTGTCACTTCAAAGTAGAGAAATATGGATTTTACGCCAAGCTTTGTCGTCGACGCTTTATGCCACTCAATTTCAATTATATGGACAATACGCAGGCCACCTATGCGAGAAACTTAAAAATTGTTTAGAAAATAAATGATATCAATCATAACTATGAAAAAGCAATGTAAAACACCAACAAGCACTAACCCTAACATTTACACTACCTTAAAGTCCCCTTAAGCACAGTAGAGGCTACAGGGCCCCATACACAAGAGGAAGGGAGATTACACCTCCCCCTGTATAATCCGCGTCACGTAGTCTGCCAAGCGTCTCTGGCGTCGGCGGGGCAAACGTTCGGTCGGCAGACGGTAGGACCCAAAAAATAATAATTTTTGGCAGCAATCATCATCCGGATACCCTCCATTGTGAGATATTCATGTCGTCATCGTGCGCTCTGTGGCCTGTAAGTTCCAGACTGACGCCAATATTGGTTGGGTATATGCCTTGGAGTTTCGGCAACATTGTATTTGTTACACTGTGCTATTTGCATGGAGCACTATAACTTTCTCGGCGTGGTAGGGTTAGCAGGTGCGCTTGAAGAAAGAGCTTATCTCGACAGTAACGAAATATCCTATGCCATTTTTATCCTGATCCTGAGATGGCACAAAGTCATTTTTAATTTTGACAATTATTCATTTATGCAAGCAGTCGAGTGAACGTCGAGGATTGGTTCCATTAAACCAACCGTCGATGTGCGTCAATTCTGTATGGATGCTATCATGTTGATTATGAACTGCAGTATTCAGTGGTTGCTGATAAAACAACTGAAGAAAAATGTTGAAAATAAAACGCAGAATAAACATATGAAAAATCGAACTGCAGAAAAAAGCCGCCTTAATAGGCGTAAATGCCTCAACCTTGCCATTGAATGATGGTTAAATATCAAGTCGTGTTTTTCTTCTCAAGTTTCTGGTTGGCTGACACTCCGTATCTTTAACAGTGATGAACCGTAGTGGCGAGACAGAGGATGACCTGCTGTACTTCTAA
Source organism: Rhipicephalus annulatus (assembly GCA_013436015.1). Lineage (NCBI taxonomy): Eukaryota > Metazoa > Arthropoda > Arachnida > Ixodida > Ixodidae > Rhipicephalus > Rhipicephalus annulatus. Next base: position 28,816 of record WOVY01015745.1, read on the forward strand.
CATGCCCAAATAGCGGGCGTTCATATGGGAGCGCGTGTCCCCCTCACTCGTTCAACCACTCGTCGTTGGCGGCGCTACACATAAACTGTTCGCCTATTACTCTGCGGTCCATTTGGGACGGCACTGGAGCAAGAACGCCTACATTTTGCGACGAGCTGCGGGTGATTTATGTGACTGTTTCTGCAAGCTAAGACGGCTGGTGAAGTAACCGGTTTAGTTGGGTAAATATCCATTGAAACTGGTTCATAAACGTGGGAAGCCGCATACTTGCATAGTGTGAGACAATTCTATGTTGTGCCGAGTGCATTCATTGTAGACCATTCTATTTCACTTCTAGTATATATTTACTTTCGACATTAGTTGTTTAGTTATGCTAACAAACGCACATTATGAGTTTCTACTCGATGAATTAAGATGACAACCACTGCTGCAGCTGTTGTCAGCTAATTGGTGCTGATTAGCGCCACGCGGTTTGTAGATTACAATTCCACCGGCAGAAGGTATAAACTAGGTCCTGGGTGCTGACGATGGTTACATCTGAGCAGGTGAAGAGTACAGTAAGGTCCAGAGACGGAATATAGTTGGTAACTTCAATAAAAAATTATGAACCTTATGAATTTAAGGACTTAGCATGCCACTCGTCATATGTACGTCGTAGAGAGCGGGGAATTTTCGCTCTGTCAAGGTGCGCTGAGCCCTTGGTGGAGCTTGATCGTATGCAGGGATAGCAAGTGCATGGTATCTGTCTTGGCTTGTTCCTAACAAGAATGTCGACATTTACCTAGGTTCCTAACGCCTGCAACACACGAAAGCGGTGTGGTTTAGCCCTCGACGGCAGGCAGTTTCAATGCAATGGGTGACGAATGCTAAATTCGAACTGCCGACAGCCAGAACGTTTTACACAGTTGGCGTTGCTGCAAGACAAATCTGCGCTCAGAATGCACTTTAGGGAGCATATCAATCATCTCTCAGTTCTTACAAAGTATTAGCACCCTTTCACTAACTTTCACTACTCTTACAAATGCAAAAATTGGCCTTTGTTTGCTTACGTCGTAAACAGGTTGTTTGTTTAGTTAGCCAACTAGAACAAACCCTTACCCACCACATAGCAAGCTGACGTCTGTCTTCAGCGTCCGTTTGCACGCTTCAGCATGACGCATAGAAAAATTTCTTTCGATAGCATGGATGAACGTGTCTTCATACAGATATTTCTAAGCAGATGGCACGCACAAGAACGAAACGTACCAGCATAACACTACCTGACTCAGGAATAGAAAATAATTCAGTAGTAGCATACAAAGACAAGCAAAGATTTCATAGGACAGTGATGGTGACTAACACAGTATATTGGTTTTTCCCAAAAAAGTCAAGAACAAAACTAGGCATCTGAAACTTTACTTGCCGAATATATTATTTAATATAACATGAAGAAAATCAAGTTTCGAAGGGCTCGCCGTTCAATCCATCACAATGCACCGTGAGCGCTCAAATACCTCTTAAAAACTCGTATCACTTTTGTGTTATAACCGATGCCTATGACAAAGAGACCAATCAAATTTTCTAAAGCACGCTTCGATAATCTCAATGAATGATAAATAAAAACGTCCGTTGTAATCACTTGATAATTTAGTACATATATAGGTGGGTCCTTAATGATTCATCGAATAAAAATGTGAGAACTCTTCAGCCTGGCCTTCTAAAGAAGGTTCGCGAAAGCGGAATCTTGAGTCGTGGGCACTGACATGCCAACTGCTCACGCGCTTCGGCTTTCGGTGTTTACCTCAGCCATGCAGTAAGGAAACAAAAATCTCATTGAATGCGTATTGTGAGCACAGTATAATTCCCACTGTGCATGGAAATTTCTAAATACACACTACAGGGAACTCTGGCACTAATTTCTACGGAAGCTGTAGCACCATGGTGTTTCAGCGAGCGTGGAAATTGTGAATAGTACAAGAATGTGCCTACTCTCTTTCGTACTTTACGGTCCCTTCTGGCTTCGCGTGGGATGAAGCTGCTTTTAACGAAGCAAACACGCAGCAAAATGTTCGTGTGTTACGCTTCACCACCTTCAATTTTACATCACCATTTAAATCATCCCCACGAAGTTTCAAGACGGTTGTTTATTTTTTATTTGAAACAAAACTGAAAACACAGGATGAATGAAACCACAAGTTCTATGCACCACCAGCAAAGAGGAAAACTAGGGAAATACATGTCATACCCATTACCTCCATTGTCAGTGAACGATCGCAGCGCCAGATTCGAATCAAGTTATATCAAGAAAACTTTAAGCACTTTGCCATAGGTAAATCATTTGGGCATTCGATCGGACGTGAAATATACAGTACATGACTTCCATATCATGATTATCCGGTTTGTGCCTGCATTTGTGTTCGTCGTTCATTCACGTAAGTAATACCAAACTTGTTATAAGGAAGCTAGCTACAACGACCGCGAGCACGGCATGATCGTCATGTCATGTCTTACATGACACATATATCAAAATAGGTTTGGACGTGTCATTTACCTTGTTTGTCGTCTATTCACGTCCGTTATACCAAATTTTGTGTATGTGGAGATTGCGAAACGGGCACAAGCTTGCTATTAGCATAGCATGTAGTCATGTTTACATGACACGCAGGTCATGATATCTTGTTTGGACCTACCATTCACCTTCACGTTCGTTATACCAAAATTTGTCTATGGGAAGCTAGCGAAAGAGCCACGGGTGCATCATGAGTGTGGTACATTGTCATGTCTACGTGACACGCACAGCTTGATTGTCATGTTTGCACAACTCGTATACCCTCGTCATCTTTTCATGTCTCGTAACACCTAACTTCATATGTGGGAACCTAGTGAAACGGCTGCGAGCGCATCATGAGTGTAACATATAGTCATGATTTGCATGACATTACACAATGAAAATTCTATAGCAACGCCTGTGTTGACATAAATAGGAGGAAAGTGGTAACATAGCCAGTTTTGAAGTACCGCTAAAAGAAAGGGGCGGCACACATCCTGGGTGTACAAAAATTTGCAACAAAACTGTCACACTAACAAATGCATCAGGCTGGCGCCAACCTTTTTAAAAGGTAGAAAAAAGTTGCCTCTTTTTATGGGTTTCTAAGAAGGGTTCCAAATAAAACAGTCAAATATTCTGCGAAATAGCAGTGCGAAACATGCACAACATAAATAAGCTTTCACGCAACAAATATATTGTAGGAATTTACTCTCGCAAAAATGAAAATGCCTCGTCCATGCGATGTTGCCACCTTTCGGCGCATTGTAGTAATTCCTGAGGTCAAGTATGGGCTGCAAGTAGGATAATCATCGAGAGGCACATCAAGGTACCGAAAAGAGTTGCATTTCAATGAATATTTCAGAAGACCAAAGGGGTTTGAGCCCACTTGCCTAGCTATAATCCTCTACTTTCATCAAAATTGAAGCTGACGCCAGCGCCTTCACAGAAGCGTAAAGTAGTATTGATTGCTTCTTTAATGCAGGGCTTATCAACGCAAAACAAGGCACAGTTTGGTGTTTCTAGAGTCCTGGGGGACCCAACACACAGGATCAGTAATGAAACGGATAGTACCTCATTTTTGAGATTGAATTGTTTTCCCAGTCGTGATACTTAGATAGGTATGTTCAAACAAATATCAGGTAAATGATGCATTGCAAATTACTTGATAGGGATGTTCAATCCAAGAACAAATAGGTAAATGAGGGTTTTGGAAATATAATGAATGGAGGTAATAAAAAGCAAGCTAATATGGTTTGAAATAGAGTGAATTTATGCCTCAGCTCAACATTTTATTCAATTTGTTGCCATTGGAAATCGCATACGGCCTCGCAAACGTTTCTGTGGCAAAAAAACTTTTAAGTTGCTCCAAGGAAAGGACCACCGAAAGAGATATATTTAGAGCCAACCTACGGAGAGATTCTTCTAACAGTCTAACCTTTGATTTGTGTATAACCTGCATGTTAGGAAAAAATGGTGCAAGGATTCACTCTCGTTGCAGTGGAGGCATAGGGAAGACTGGACCAGAACAGACCTGTGTACATAAAATTTCAGAGGGGGGGGGGACTCAGCATCGTAGTCCCGTAATTGAGATATTCGCCATTCTACAGGAGCACCATCAATTTTTCGAGAGAGACTTAAGATGAGAAAACACAGGTGTTTCCAATCGAGATTTAGAAAACGATCTGATATGAGAAATTTTCAAACCTTGCACGGCAATAAATGCTAGCGTCGGCAATATAGAAATTTGAGATAATTATGTGAAGCCACTGCGAGTGAATCTGCATATTCATTGAGGTTTAAACCTTTGCGCCCTGGTATCTACACTAAGCAATGAGTCGTAAATGTCTTAGGCAAGAGCGTAAAATACTTTTAAAGCATTGGACATATTAGGAGCAGTATTGAACTACACACAGACAGGCAGTCTGAAGGAATCATAGCATATGTTGTGGATTGAGGCAATTTCTGTCATTCAAAAAAATTTCAAGTAATTCTGCTTGATAAATACGTGTGAAATGGGGAAATGAATAGATAAAAACAAATCTAACACTGAAAATGCAATTCCGACTCCTGCCTTTTCCTCGGAAACTGAAGCATCAGTTGGTATTGCAATTTTTTATTCTACTTTTGCTGGGTGCTCTTTTAAAATGGCAATTAGCTATCTACTTGAAACATTTTT
>WOVY01015746.1:0-47480 GCA_013436015.1 Rhipicephalus annulatus
ATGAGTATCGTTACTTCTATTGTCAAGATTGGCTCCGTTGAGCCTTGCATGTGAAGTTTAGGTGCTTGTACTGCATTTAAGTTGTTATTGATTCTATCCTATCTGTGTGAATGGATAATTTTTGATATTCAACTGCAGTGAAGTATTCTTGCACTGGGGGAACCTGAAAGATTAGATCTATTGACGCGCGGGCTAAAGCATCGGCCATTTCATTCGAAATGAACCCACAGTGACCTGGGATCCACAATAATTCTAGGTGTTTCGGCTAAGGTGAAACTGAACACCGTAACGTCTTGAGGGCACGCGAGTTATCTGAAGCTGAAAGATCTTTGCAGAACCAAAAGCGAATCTGTCATTATTATCACCCCACTCTCATTCGTTGGAAGCTTTTGCAGTGCCATAATGACAGCTATAAGGTCAGCTTCGAAAACTTGAGCGAAATCGGGTAGCCTCACCGTGAATGACCAGCTCAGCGACTAGCAGACAATTCCCACACCTGCTCCGTCCTCATCCACGCAAGCATCTGTAGCTGACACCAGCGTCTCTTCTTCCGGCTATCGAAGTCAGAACCCCCTACTAAATTATCGCACGTCGTGATTTGCTGCTCTACAGCTGCCATGCCACGGGATAATATGTTTTCGCCACTTTTTCCTTCATCCGCTCACGTGTGCGATTGCCTGCCAGAGTCTTTGTCTATGTCCAACACGTGTCCGTTGCGGGGTGTTGTGCTAGCATCCAAACCGCCATGTTTGCACTACTCATTACTGCATGATCACTACATCAATCCCGGTGCACCATCGTAATGTTTTATTCATAACACGCTCACTACCACACGCCTACATTCTCCCATGGTAGGGCTGGAACTTCATTGCTGGGAGGCATTTTTTAGTTCTGCGGCTGCTGAATTCTGCACAATTTGAAGGAGATGAAAATTTGTTCGATATCTGTACACATCATGCAGATGATGATCACCTTATAGGGATGGCGCTCACACGCAGAGGAGGATGGGCCAAGAACCGAGCGGCAAGGTGCTTAAACTAATGGACTATAAACTAAAATCAAGTTGAAAATTATTTTAGATATAAAACATTGAATAAACAAAGTGCTACTGAGCAAGTGGTCAGACCATCTCTGTTTCTTGATAGAATTGACGACGAATTAGAAACTAAGAATCTGAATAAGTAGAGATAGACTAACACAATAATGTTTTGGTTGCCATGACGTAGTGAAACACAGTAGAGCATACATCCATGCGGCAGTAACGTTCTTTACGGCACAGCAGCGCCATTAAAGCTTTTTCAGGCAGTTCGTTCATACCCATGATTGTATGACAAATCAAACCTTGACTTTTAGGAGAAGAAGGGCAGCGATGTGAAGAAACACTGCCGACGAGAGCCTTCCAAGCAAGCAAACGCGTGATAACAAAATTTGTTGAATGAGGAGTGATTTCGTGTTTTCACGAGAAGTGCCGAATACGCTATTCAACTGAAGTCATCAAAAATTGCTGCCAAGCCTCTCAAACAGTGGACGGGAACACGCCCGCAAAATTTTGCCGCGTATGCGCATTCCCCTGTCAGCATGCCGCACTAGTTTTTTGCCGTTGGCTAGTATACTTTCCCTCAATTAACAGCACCAATACAAATGCGCACCACACGCACACAAATACAAATAATGCCGACGTAGTGCCACACTGACTGATGGATGGCGTGCAGCTTCACGATTGAACACAGCAGCGTTGGAGTATCCAGCATTTCAGCGGCAAACATCGTATTGTAATGCGAGGAGCAGCAGCTAGTAAAAGAAGAACTACAGTATGTATTCCGACATGGATTGGCGCTGGAGATGCGATGATGTCAGAAAACAGAAATTTGTGGCGCAGGCCCCGCTGAAGGTAGCGTTGGGCAGTTTTCTTAAGTCTTGAGTCCCGAAAGAGTGGGTGGTTCGAACTGCGCAAAGAATATGTGGATCACTAAAGCGCAATTGTTTTTCGAGCTAAACTTTTCCTGGCAAGAGGAAATCACTACAATGTTTATAAACTGCACTTTCAGCAACTCATGCCTCGTAAAGTTTTCCCTAGAGTTTATTCTAGTGCCAACTTTAGAAGTTATAAGTGTTCTGTTCAAGCAATGAAGCTTTCAGTTGTGAGGCAGCCCTTTTGGTCTTTACTCGAATAACTCATTCCTTCGCCTTATACTTGGGTGAACAAGCCTTCAATAAACGCCATAAACTTTCTAACCAACAAGAAAACAAAACTCCGCTAAGGAGGCCTTACAATTGATCTCCAAAAATCGGGCTGCAGAGGCAATCCAGAGGGCTTCATTACATCTCCAATGCCTATTTATTGTGATTAGACTACCGTGAAAGCTAGATAAAGTCCCATGATAATATCAATCTATATACTTGGATAACATCACTATATGGGTCAGTGGCGGTAGCGACGGCTACATGAAAGAGTTTCTAAAAAGCAATAGGAACCGTTCACCGATACCTGGAAAGCACAGGACTCACGTGCTTCCCGGAGAAATCTGAACTTTTTTTCTACAGGCCAGCAATCAGGGGCAGACCACCGAAAACAGAGGAAAACAAGCAGCAATATGAGGAATTCAGGATTCATACACAGGAGGGCACAGCTATACCAATAGCCCCCAAAATACAGGTACTGGGATTAGTCATCGAGGCTAGTGGCACCAATGGCGAGAATATGTGCAGACTAAATGACAAAGTCACGAATGCGATGAGACTCAATTGCAGGTTCACGAATAAACACCGAGTAATGAAATAAGGCCACTTCATCTGTCCTATTCAGGCCTTCGACATGAGCCACATAATTCATGTATCAGCATACCACAACTAGCAAAAGCTGAAACTAACAAAATAAATGCACTCATTTGTAAGCTCTACAACAAGCGATAGGAATACCTGAGTATGCTAGCACAGACATACCTTTTCAGCTAAGACTACACAATGCGCTTGAAGAAATTATAGATGCTCAGCGCATATCCCAGCTTGAACGGCTCAAAATGGGAAGAAATATAATGAGTAAGTTAGGAATCATTTACCATGGAGATCACGGTATCAAACATGACATCTCCAATACAATCAGAGCTAAGACTGTCTCTAACCTGATATCACAAAACATAACTCCCATTATCAACTTGGACCGCAGAAAATCGCGAGCAAAAAGACTGCTCACAGCACATGACAGGAACAGTAAAGACCCTGAACGATAGGCTCACACTGCGGTTGTGACCGACACATCGGGAATATGTATTAATGCGTGGTCTGTCATAACATACAATACAGAGGAGGCTGAAGAGGTAGTCATAGCCATGGCTATCACTTCCAAAAACACATATTCATGTGAGCGATTCGCAAGTAGCTATACGAAAATTTACACAAGGACATATTTCACAAAAATCCCTCAAAATCCCTGTTAATAGGCAAGACCTACACAAACTAAATACCTAGTAGGGTTGCCGGCGCACGCAGAGACAGATAAATTCAACCCAAACGAACTGGCTCATGAGTTGTCGCTAGAATAAACCCACCACGCAGCCCGAACACACCGCTCGGTGATCATCCCTTGTGCCACCGACGTACCACACAAAGATGGATTTACAAGCTACAAAGAATACATGCCACTCTACAGAGAAGCAAAACACGTCTTTTCCGCACCTCACCCGAGTTTAGCCGAACAACAAGCATCGGAATACCGACAGCTACAGACGAACTCCTACCCGAATCCTGTGCATCTTCACAGAGGCTACCCACACTTATACCGGGCAATGAACGCAAACTATCTGTAACAGAAAGGGCGTCCTATAAACATATATAATTGGAATGCCATAATTTGTCAACACGTGCTCCCGAGGCCTCCCGGGAGTGGTGGTGGCTAGTGCTGGTCAGCTCAGAGGTACAAAACCAAAAATAGGCTATCCAGCAGGCTAGGGGAGCTGTACAGAGACAAGGTCTTCTGCTACCTCCTTGTGTGGTCTAGACCGGACCACATACAAGCCGGATCAGGAAATAAAGTTTATTCATCATCTCCACCTGAAGGATGCTGCCAGCGTGGTATTCTTGCGAGACATAACATATTGTAGCCTACTTCATTCAAAGTAAGTGTTCTATGATGTATCGGAGGTGGTGGCGACACGCGCCTGGTCACTTGAGGTGGGATGGCCTCATCTTTCTCCGTGTTTTTTTCTTTAGCCATGCTGCATCCCGCGGTGGTCCTAGATGCCAAGAGACCAACATGGCGCGAGCGCCAGCCTAATTCTGCTACTGAGAGTAGGCCGTTCACTAACTGTTATGTCATCTGTGTGTGTGAACAATATTCTTTGGAATACATTCACTGTCTATAACACATGTTTCGCGTCGTGGCAGTTTGCTTGCTCTTGTGCCTTTCACACTATAGGACTCAACATTCGGCATCGCTTCATCTCGTACACTTGCACTGGCACTATATATACATCAGTGATAACAATCCCCGCGCTGCATCATGGACGAGCCTCTCACCCAGTCAGAGATGGTTTTGGTCGTTTGGGGAGCAAGGTTGAGTTGTTTACTGGAGGTCGCGTCAACGTCGCATGTTCCTGTGGGTTGGAGGCTTCTGTGCCTGTTAAGCTTTTTTTATTCTTCGGTGATTAGAACTTACTACGGCATTTCTTCCTCGCTTAGCATTTTCTTCAACTGTAATAGTGCCTTTGAGCTATTCAGCGTGGTAACGTGGGACTGTACATGTGCGTTTTCAGCCTAATCCCTACACAGAGTGCACCGCTTGTATACGTTCTTAACTTCATTTACCTTCACAAAAAACATGGGATTTTTCACGTTAAGATTTATTTGCACATTTATCAAATGCATTAACTTCTAATTCTCGGCAGAGGCGCTCGAGGTGTCATTAACGTCGCATCGCTGACGATAAGGTTTGCACGGCAGAACCAGGAACGGGTTTTTCAATCAAGGGGTGCCCTTAGTGATGACTTGGTGGGTGACACAGAATCAGAGGTTTGTCGCATGTACACAAACAAGGTTGTCGCATGTCCAAAATAACATAGGAAACGTGCACACATTCCACGGATCCCTCTTTGCAAGTTAGGAGGCTGAAAAAAATTATTGGGGGCCTTGAAAACGCAAGAAAAATTATGCTGAAGCCTGCATACTGACACAGGAATTTTCGCATGTTCTGTACAGTCATAGATACATTGCACAATTTGTTTGAGGACATAGTCCAGATGCAATTATATCTCTATCGCTGCAATCATAGTACGAATTGAATGCAATATAGGCTAAGCTCACTGCGGCTTATGTTTTCGGCCAAGAAAGGTGCCAAGAGACGTCGCTATGCTATCATGTTTGGGCTATCTAAAACGAGTATAATGATGACAATGTCGCCTAATAGTCCTACCACTGACGAAGGCCGATACGACATGTCTTAAATCAAACTACTTATTTGGCGGAACTTCCAAGTGGGAAATAGAAGCTCAAACAAGGCATTTGCGCAGTACACTGGTATCGGCGACGCATCGTCAGCCGTCGCGTAGGTATTTATACATGCTGGCAGTGTACACTCGCGCCTTATTACTCGTGGCCGCGTTTGGTCGAGAGTAATCGGCTATTCGCGTTCATGTACTCAGGCCTACCAGGTGATGCTGAAAATTTGAAATGTGCTCAGACATTGTGGCACAGTTAACATAAGGCCTTATTAATATGTGCAATAAGCCAGCAATGTAAAGCATAAAAATTAAGGAAGAACAATATAAAGGGTGCGTATGACATAGCCCCTCCTATAAAAAGGCATTGTCTCAATGCTTTAACAGAACATGCAATTACAATTACAACAAAGAGTTCATACAAGCCTGAACATGCCATAATAAAGCAAACATTATAGTACTCATGCTTGTTAAAGCATATGTACGGCTTGAGCCGCGCCACATTGACAAATTCAGGTGCGCATGGCACTGTTGCAAGTTCGCGATGCCTTGTGGGATAAACTCGTTGTTCAGGGCACCAAGAAGTCAAAGATGCTTGAATGGCCCGAAGTACCCCCGAAGTTTTTTTTCACGTAGTTCAGCGCGCGGTGTCCCCACGCAAACATGGACGCCAGCGTGGTATTCCACGAAGTACCGTCAGAGAGTGTGAGGGCGGCTGACGGTCATCTTCTTATTCTAAATTCGTAGGCGAGCGAGTTATTGAGATTCTTCGGCGCACTTAAGGTAAGCAGTCATGTCGAGGTTCTCTCCGTGGGTGACATCGGCTAACGTTGCGTCGAGCGTTGATGCAAAGCTCGTTCCAAAAACCAACCTTTACGATGTCATATGCGTCGTTTTTGGACACTCTTGTTGTACACAAAAATCACGTACAAAAAACTTTCATGCCACGTCTTTTGTCCGACTTCGACGTACTGGCCAGCATATCCCCCTTCTGTCATGAATTATCGTGCACTGCCAAAAATGCGTCCCATTCGCATGATATAATTCCACCGTACTCAGTGTTACAATCCAAGTCAGTAAATGAAGGAAGGTGTAGTTTTGTGTGAGTTTCAGTGTTTGAAGTAAATGAGTGTGTAACTAAACATCTCGCTGCTCTGCCACCAGTTAGCTTTAGTTCTTGCACAAGAAAACCAATTATTAGGCCCAAAATGCATGCAAAGATTGTTTTTGGTTGTATTTGTTTCCAGGGAAGAAAAATACTTTTTCACGTTAGTCCTGGAACACCACAACTTGAACATTCGTCCAACATGCTAGCGACTCGAGCAAAGTGATCTGCAGTAATTCACAGCAAAACTGAATGAAATGGCCGCTGATTGTCCACTCAGGAAGCTTGCAAGAATGTTGACACTGAGTTTCCTCACCGTTTAATAAAACATGCAGCGTGTGACAGGCCTTCAAAGTTAGCGCACACAATTGTGCACGCCGTGACTGAAGGGGATATATACTGCCTTTAGGCATAGACTTGTTTGGCATAGCGGGTGAGGTAGTCGGTAGCCAACGCGATCTTCTTGCTTCTCACAGCCGACTTCGGAAACGGCCCTTGTAAGTTAATACTAACTTGCTGAAAGAGCCGGCAATGTGATTCAATGGGTTCCAGAAGTCCCACCGGCATTTTTAGTGGTGTTTTGCGTCGCTAGCAGTCCCGGAATGTCCCGATATAACCAGCGACCTAAGCGGTAAGGCGTGCCCACTAGTACTTTTCTTCTATCCTCACGAGCATGCGGAAAAAAACTGAGATGACCAGCCGTTTGGACCTCGTGCAGGGCCTGCAAATTTTCTGGTCTCATTGCTAAAAAAACAAACATAGGGCAGCGGGCACGGGTCGGAGCGAACTTTTTGCAAAGACGTTGTGTTTCGAGGAAAATAACACCAGTCCTCGTTTGAATTGTTTCGGGATGATGGTGGTGCCACCCACGAGTTCTTCCACTAGGTTCCTCTGTTTTCGATCGGCTCGCAGTCGCTCGGCGAAGTTATGGGCATTTATGGTTCCCAAGAACCGCTCATCATCCCCATCGCCCTGCTGTGGTGCGTCGATGGGAGTGCGAGACAGGCAGTCAGCATCAGAGTGTTTTTTTTTTTTTGGACTTTACGTGATGGTAATGGCGAATTCTTGAAGTCATAGGTTCTGCAGTCAGAGGTGACCTGAAGGGCTATTCAAGTTAACTGGCAAACACAAGGCGTGTTGGCCGTTCACAACTCGTGGTCTTTCATAAATGTCACGCGATCGGGACGTTGGCGAAGGTAGAGATGGCGTGTCTAGATTAAGACTATTTCGCCGAACTTTGGGCTGGAAAATGGAAGCTCAAAACACAGCAAGACGTGCGTGCCGTACACCAATATTGGCGAACACAGCGTCGGCTTTCGATCAAGTGATCTGAGGCAAGGAGCGTTGGCATTATACATGCGGTAGCGAACATTTGAGCATTTATTAATGCGGGCGGTGTTTTTCCGAGAATGAACTCAGCTGTTTGCGTTTGCGTGCTCAAGCCTACTAGATGATCCTGAAATAATACGCAATGCTCTCAGATAGTTTCCATAAGCCATGAACATTGATTGCGCGGCAACCTTACAAAGAGAAAGAAAGAAAAATAACAAAGAAACAACAGGAAGAAAATAAAAAGAAAGGGGCGTGTGTGGCAATAACATCACTTTGACTACGGAGGCCATACCTCCTGTTAAAACAAAGGCACTACACGAACCGAACAAGACATATTGTAAAAAACTGCGATCTGCGAAAAGTGGTATTGCGTAGACGTACCACACAAGGCTCTCCATCAGAGCAGTTCTGGCAGTTCTTGCAGTGATATCCTGCAATTAAACACACAATGAATGTTATTCATACGAACCAAGGTTGGCATCACAACATTATACTGTGACTCGAAATGGCGAATTTCGCAGATTATGATTACGACCTAAGCCATGCGCTCTTAATCCTGTGCCAGATAGATTCCTGATAAAACCGTGTTTAATACATTTTAACCACAAATGTTAGGACTTTGCGGGGATCTAAGTTGATTGGTGAGTGCTATCCAAAACCACAGCTCTCTTCTTTATAATTATTATCTAAGCTTTACTATAAGCGCAAAATTTAGTTTTTACTAAAAATAGGGCAATTATAACCGAAACCAGTGATTAAGTAAATTGTTCCCGTTGCAAAATTTTGTGCTTGGCAATTCTTCCCCTTACCACTGTGAAGGGATGCCATATTTGGATGTCAAGGTCCAGTCCTAAAATTGCAGGTCAGAAAACTAATCTCTGATCCACCCACTTTCAAAACATCAGGCAGAACATATAATATTGAGCGATTTTATGTGGATGTATGCTGACCTGTACTGTGAAAGTGTTAACAAACTAGAAGTAATGGCACCATGGGCTTCGACGTAGACAACACGCTTGTTATGGGACACCACAATAGGGGTACATCATGGGATCTCGCAGTAGCCAAAATACAAGTTCCTTTCTCCACGTGTATCGAGTAAACACCCCGCCCCCCCCCCCCCCACAGAGCCTTCAGTAGGTATAAGGAGCTCACATTGAAAGTGTTGCTTCGAAATATTCGATGACGTAACATCAAAAATTTTCATTCCAACGTGTGCCACTTCAATCATCACTTTATTTGGGAGATTTTTCATGCCCATGTCGTGTTTTTTTTTTGTTCATGTTCGGCACCATATTAGTATAGAGTGTGCAGTTACAGTGAGATGTTAGAGGTGTGAAAATTTGGAAATCGTTCGTGTTTCCAAAGTAGGTGCCTATCAACTCTCGGCCTTCCACAGCAGCGGCGAATGCTGAACTATTTCAACAAGGCTATGGGAAGTTAAGGTACTCCAATAAACCTTCACAGAACCTTATGGGGCTACTTTGCGAGATGAGTACCCATCTGAGTAGATGAGTAGATTGGTACAGACCAATCTCGGTACTACCACTGTTTTCAAAAGTTTCGAACAAATGATTAATGTAAGAATTATGAATTTCTGCACTAAAAATGATGTACTTACAGGCAATCAATACGGCTTTCAAAAAAAAGAAGTCAAGTGAAATGGCTCTCTTAAGTATCAAAGAAAAAATAATTCAGAATTTTGAAGACAAAAAGTATACTCTAGGGATATTTCTTGATTTTAAAAAGGCATTTGACTCTATTAAGCATGATATCTTATTAAAAAAGTTAAGCGAATATGGCGTTAGGGGACTTGCTCTTGACCTTATACGCAGTTATTTGACAAACCGCTACCAATACACAGACACCAATCATTCAAAATCAGTTTTAGGTGAAATTAAATACGGTGTTCCTCAGGGCTCCATCCTTGGACCACTTCTTTTTTTATTATATATAAATGATATAGGTAATATTCCGTTCACGCCAGATATAATTCTTTACGCCGATGACACGAATGTATTTTTTTCAGGAGAGAACCTACATATTCTTCAGTTGCAAGCTAGCAAATGGCTCAATAATTTATCTGAGTGGCTTATTGTAAATAAACTAGAACTAAACACCAAAAAAACTAAATATATAATTTTTCGCTGCCGAAATAAGTCAATCAGGAATGACGTACATTTGAAATTCCGTGGCGAGATCATCGAGCGTGTAAGAATACATAAATTTCTCGGTGTTCTTTTCGAAGAAAATCTCAGCTGGTCTCCTCATGTCGATAACCTCACAAGACGCATCTCACGATCAATAGGTATTATCAGCAGAGCAAAGCAACTTTTGCCACGTTGGTTAAACTCCAGCTATATTACGCACTGATTCATTCCCATTTACAATACTGCCTCCTTGTGTGGGGAACAACAACAAAAACAAATCTTAAAAAGCTGTATATCCTACAAAAACGTATTGTGCGAGTTATTGAAAATGTGCCATATTTAACTCACTCCGCTCCACTTTTTAAAGCGAACACTATATTAACAATGCAACACATACTGAAAAAGAAGCTAGGCATTACAATATTTCAGAAAATAAAGTTATGCCACGATAGTTTTTTTCGACAATTTCTGGGAAAAGGACACGCTTACGAAACCAGAAAAACTAGGTATGATAAAGGTTTTACACGAACTAACTATGGTATGCAAAAACAATCTTACGTTATAGCAGACTTTTTAAATCATCATCCTACCGTGATAAACTTGGTACAAGAAACGATGCACATGAAATGCTTCAAAAGAAAGTGAACTGCATATCTCCTATCAATACAAGAATAATTCCGTTTTCCTTTTTTCTTTTTTTTACCTTGCTGCAGTTTATACTGTATATGTATATAGAAAATCTTTCTGTGTCATATGTATATAGAACAATGTATATATGTAGAAAATCCTGTATATGTTTTGGCCAAAATATGTATACTATAAGTAACCTTGTGTATTTTGCTTAGATAACTGCCACTGATGTTTGAGTTGTATGTGTCTAAAAAGGGGTGTGACGCCCAGTCAGGCACTCGTGCCTTTTTGTCACTCCTCCTAGACAGGGCAAATGTACATATTACTTGTCTTTGTCTTTGTCTGAAATAAATACGAAATACGAAATACAAAACAACCGAGCGCCAGGTTGGTGTACTCTTCCACCAGTTGAGAAAAGCCGGTCGGTTCCCAGTCTGCTCTGTGCATCGAACCCCGTACCTCCCATATTGGAAGCAGATGCTGTAGTGCTGCATATATATATATATATATATATATATATATATATATATATATATATGAACCAATTGAGAAAAGCCGGTCGGTTCCCATACTGCTCTGTGCATTGAACCCCGTGCCTCCCATATTGGAAGCAGATGCTGTAGTGCGGCATATTGTAGCGCCATCATCACCATGATCATTTCTTAATCACCGCGCCGCGCCTCTCGCGCAGCTGATGCTAGCTCGAGCTGCGCGAGGATTAGAACGAGCTGACACGCCTGGCGTGGCGGACGCTGGTAGCCGACGTGGCTCCGCTTCAGGCCTGGAATAAAGTGGCGAGATCGGCACGGCCCCATCGGCCGCCTTCGACGTCATCTCACGTCTCCTCTTCTCTCGTCGCTACATTGGTGACCCGGAGAACACGCCCTTCGCCGAGCGGCCCGCGGCCATGTTCCCGCAACTCTGCCCGCCAGGGCCGCCGTTCCAATCGACCTACCCCAAGGTATGGTTTATGCAGCTCGACACCGTTCTTGCAGTGAATGGCATCACGGACCAGCTGCTGATGCACGCCATTCTTCTCGACGCCCTTCCGGTAGAGTTGCGCCATCTCGCTGCCACTTCAAGCACCAGCCCGCAGCCTTACGATGCCCTCTGCACTGCGGTGCTCGCCCGCACCGGCAACACATACCGTCCGCTTCCGTTTACCCGCGCCAGGCAGGTTTCCCAGGCGTCGCAGAGCAAAGTACAAACCGGTCCGCAGCCCTCCATTGACCGCTACCTCGGTACCCCGGTTCGAGTATTTCTACACCTGATCCGGTCGCAGAAACATCCACTCCTGCACCTGATCACGACCGCGAGGTAGAAGACTCCCCCACTGCGACTGACCTTCCCTCCGAGAGGTACAGTCCCTCAGAGCCCCCGTGCGGAGCTTCATCACACGTACCTGCCACCTGCACGTTTTCCACGAAAGCGACGGCACGTGACACCGTGGCCCCACCAGACTTCATGACGACCTCGGCTGGGCCAGCTGACCATTCTGCAGACTCCCCGCCTGTCCCGCCGCCTGTGGAGGCCCGCGGCACCACTCGCACTGTGGACCCAGAGCCCGCTGTGACACTCCACGCCATCAGTTTCCCCTGCACACCGGCGCCTGCTGCTCAGGGCCTCGTGGACTACCGGCGCCTACTGACATCATCCTCGATGTGTCCTGCGGGGGTTCGGGCCCCTGGGCATGCACGGCTGGACGTGCGTGATGCTGTGGCGATGTCAGGGGGTCCCGAGGGCCGCACGCCTGGCTCACCATGGGTGGAGCACGCCGTGCATGCCCCAACGGATGCGCAGTTGTACCATCCACCTGCCACTACGTGCACGTGCTTGGGCATTTCGGCGCCGTCGACGGCCCATGACGGCTGTGACGCCACATGCCCGCCGCTCGGTCTCGAATCGCCAGACGTTGGTTCTAGCTCGAACAACGCGACGACTCATCGGCGTACGCCTGCGTGTTACACATCCTCAAAGGTCGGAGAGGGCGGCCTGTCAGTGCCCTCTGAGCCGGCTCGTTATCACTGTAGACCATGTCGCACTTCATCGGTCCAGGGCGCACCGTTTCCAACTTGTCTGCACCCTGCTCGGCCGGCCAGGCGGCCGCCGCAGCCGGTAATGGGCCACCGGAAGCGACGATGCCAGCACGGTGGACACACTACCAGGGTTGACCGCACTCCCCGTCGACGTTCCCGCCAGTTCCAACGGGGAGGTGACACTGGGCCCTCTGGACTGGCCGTGCTACGCTCATGCTACAGTCCATCTTTTAAGCGTCAGTGTCCGAGTGCGCGCGACAATCGACCGCACCGAGGCGGCCCCTTTGTGTTCTCGGCCCTTGACCATTTTTCGCCTTGTCGTTGGTACTCGCTATCGACAGGGGTTTCCCTTCATCACGACCCTCGCCCGCTCCTTCCAATGGCGTGTCTGCGTGGCCACCCCCGTCCGCTGCGCCATTCCCAGTGTCGCCCGCCAGAGACCCGCTGCTTACCGATGGCCCATCAACGTTGACAACCTGTACTTTCCAAATGAACACTTTGTGGATTGCCGTTCGTGTATATAGCATTTATCGCTCTCTTTCTTTTTCATATGCCTTCAAATCGCGCAAAGCGCTAGGGGGGAGCCCTGTAGCGCCATCATCACCATCATCATTTCTTAATCACCGCGCCGCGCCTCTCGCACAGCTGATCCTAGCTCGAGCGGCGCGAGGATTAGAACGAGCTGACACGCCTGGCGTGACGACGCTGGTAGAGGCCTGAATAAAGTGGCGAGATCGGCACAGCCCCATCAGCCGCCTTCGACGTCATCTCACGTCTCCTCTTCTCTCGTCGCTACAATATATATATATATATATATATATATATATATATATATATATATATATATATATATATATATATATATATATATTGTGACGATGGAACGCGTTTATTTACAATATGGGTAATGCAGAGGTGTAGCTCAGCCAAGGATCCACAGCGTCGCTCGCGAGCCAGTCGAGTCTCTTCCTCCTCTTCGTCGAATCTTCGCTTGCGCGTTTCACTTCCCGGTTCGCAGACGATGCCCTCTGGGCGAGTCACTCAGATGGTTGATGATGGCACGGTTTAAGGCGCGCAACGTGTGTCAGTTGTGTTTTGCTAGAGCGGCGACCATTGCTTGTGACGCTCGAGATTACGTACGTGACGTCGCTGAGGCGGTCAAGAATGACGAATGGACCGGAATAGTGAGCCAAGAACTTTTGGCACAAACCACGTTTGCGGACTGGTGTCCATAACCACACAAGATCGCCCTTGCTATAAGATACGGAGCGATGGCAGGCGTCGTAACGTTTCTTAGAACGCTGCTGGGATGCCAAGGTTCGGAGGCGTGCGATGCGACGGGCTTCTTCTGCGCGGCAGAGCGTCTCGGCTGTCGAGGTTTCCACGTCTAGTGTAAAAGGTAGTATAGTGTCGAGACAAAATCGTGGGGAGCGAGCGTACAGCAGGTAAAATGGAGAGTAACCTGTAGTCTCATGCTTCGCGGTATTGTACGCGTACGTGATGTAAGGTAGCACTTCGTCCCAGTTTTTGTGCTTAGAATCGACATAAATAGACAGCATGTTCGTGAGAGTCCGGTTCGTGCGCTCTACGAGACCATTGGTCTGCGGGTGATATGGTGTGGCATGGCGGAAATTGCAGGCAGACAGACGCAGGATCTCTTCAACGACGTCGGCAACGAACTGACGTCCGTGGTCGCTAATGACAACGCGTGGAGGACCATGGCGGAGAATTACACAACGAAGCATAAACTGCGACACGTGCATGGCCGTTGCAGCAGGTATTGCAGCAGTTTCTGCGTAGCGCGTTAGGTGGTCAACACAGACGACGACCCATCGATTGTTACTGCTCGATCGTGGAAATGGACCGAGCAGATCGACACCAACAGTCTCGAAGGGAGAGTTAGGAGGTGGAACAGGATGGAGAAGTCCTGGCGGCGTAGCCGTGGGACGTTTGTGTCGTTGGCATTGTTCGCATCCAGCAACGTATTTTTCCGTGTCGTGTCGCATCTTGGGCCAATAGAACCTTTGCTGGATTCGTTGAAGCGTTCTGGCGAAGCCCATGTGGCCGCAGGTTGCGTCGTCGTGTAAGGACCGAAAGACGTGAGCCCGTAAAGTGCGTGGAACAACTAGAAGCAGACGGGCGCCTTGTCCGGAATAATTCTTCTTGTAAAGGACGCCGTCATGAACCACAAAAGAGCTTGGGTTTGCGTGTTCATTTGCGGAGGCGAATAGAGAATCTAAGGAGCGGTCCTCTTGTTGGGCTGTCCGGAAAGTCGCGAGATCAGGGAACTCAGAGGCAATAGCGCCGATATACTGGTCGAAGTTGTCAGCGTCGCACTCCGTCATCGGTAGAGGAAGGCGCGATAGGCAGTCGGCGTCTGCGTGCCGGTTACCGCTCTTGTAGCGTACTGTGAAGTCGAACTCCTGTAAGCGCAAAGCCCATCGCGCCAGTCGTCCAGATGGGTCTCGGAGGCCTACCAACCAGCATAGAGAATGATGGTCGGTGATTACCGAGAAGCGACGACCGTAGATGTATGGGCGAAACTTGTGCACGGCGAAAACAACTGCGAGGCACTCCTGTTCTGTGACTGTGTAATTTCGTTCTGCCTTGCTCAACGAACGACTCGCGTAAGCGACCACGTGTTCAGCATTGTCATGGCGCTGAACGAGCACTGCACCAAGGCCGATTCCACTGGCATCTGTGTGAATTTCCGTTTCAGCAGAAGGATCGAAATGGCGTAGTACCGGTCCTGAAGTCAGTATGAACCGAAGCTGCTTAAAGGCTGCTTCGCAATCCGGTGTCCAGTGGAAAGGGACATCCTTTTGCAGCAAGTCGGTCAGTGGTTGTGCTTTATCAGCGAAATTCGGAACAAATCGACGAAAGTAAGAACACAGGCCCAGGAAGCTACGCAACTCCCTGGGGGACTGCGGCTGCTTGAAGTTGCTGACAGCGGCGACTTTCTGCGGGTCCGGTCTCACGCATTTTTATCCACCAGGTGTCCCAGAACCAAGGTTTCACGTTCTCCAAAGCGACATTTTTTTGAGTTCAGTGTAAGCGCAGCTTCCTCGAGACAGGTTAGAACGAGGTCAAGGCGATGATTATGTTCTTCAAATGTTCGGCCAAAAATCACGACATCGTCCAGGTAACACAGGCAAATTTCCCATTTGAGGCCCCGTAAGACGGTGTCCATATATCTTTCAAATGTGGCGGGGGCATTACACAAGCCGAATGGCATAACATTAAACTCAAACAGACCGTTGGGTGTAACAAAGGCCGTCTTTTCTTTGTCAGCCGGATCCATGGGGATCTGCCAATACCCGGATCGCAAGTCCACCGATGAAAAATAGGACGCTGAATGCAGGCAGTCGATGACATCATCGATGCGAGGAAGCGGGTACACGTCCTTCTTAGTTATAGAGTTGAGACGTCGGTAGTCAACGCAGAACCTCCAGGACCCATTTTTTTTCTTGACCAAGATAACAGGCGCGGCCCAGGGACTTGACGATTCTTGAATTACGCCAGAGGTTAGCATCTCGCTGACTTGCTCTGAAATTACCTTGCGCTCTGACGCGGAAACTCGATAAGGTTTCTGTCTGAGGGGGTGCGCAGATCCGGTGTCGATCTTGTGACGAGTGCGTGTGCTGGGCGTCTGAGGTCTATGCGACTTCCGTGCTAAATCAAATACTTTAGCGTGCCTGGCCAGCAGTGTAACCAACACTTTGCGCTTATGCGAGGGAATAGACTTGCTAACCATCTTATAAAATTCGTATTCCGTGCCGGATACATCAGCATAGTTCGAATTTGCCGCATTGCTGAGAGCTCCTATGCAGATACTGCACTGCCCTTCAAACATGGCAAGGCGCATTCCCTCTGGTAGTACAACAGACTCGGATGAGCAGTTAACTACCCATAATTTAGTTTTTCCCTCGGTGAGAGACACAACGCAGCGCGGCAGAAAGATGTTTTTCTTCATGCAAGGCAAAGGCAACGGCTCAATCACAATATCAGGAGAACTGAAACTCGAGTCGGCATTCGAAGCAGCAACGGGCACGCTGGCAGTAGACCATGCTGGTAGAATAGTGTCTTTAACTACAACGAGTTTGTCGTCTCCGCTACGCTGAGGCTGCTGGGCGAGGGCGGACAACAGAACCTCGCCTGCCCCGCAGTCGACAGTCGCACGGCACTCTTGCAAGAAGTCAATTCCAAAGATAACGTCATGCGTGGAATGAGCGAGCACTGCGAATTCTGCCTTGTACGCTTTGCCAGCAACACGAACAGACACAGTGCACACACCTACTGGACACAAAGCCGTGCCGCTGACTGCTCGAAAGTAGAAGATTTATCCCAATAAAACATAACCTTGCGGCCAAGTCTCTCCTTGAAAACTAAACTCATTACAGAAACTGTTGCACCGGTGTCTACCAGAGCCATCGTGGGAACATCGTCAATGAATACATGAACCTTGTTGTGAAGCATGTGAACTAATGGAGGCATACTTGTGTGCAAAGCGGTACGTCCAGCGACCTCGCCTCCATCGGCCGCGCCGGCTAGTTTCCCGGTGGCGGAGAGGAAAGCCGCGGCTGGGGACGGGGAGATGGGGACCGTCGCTGGCGCGTGGTAGGTGGCGTCAAGCTCCTCACAGAGGCAGGCGAGTCACTGCGGATGTTCGGCCGGTGCCCGTGCTTCTGGGCAGTTGAATCCGAAGGCCAGTAGGCGTAATCGGGCTGTTGACTTCGCCGTGCAAGCATCGCTGGTCGGTCAAAAAACGTCGTGCGTGGGCGACGTCGCGATGGGCAAAACCGGGCGATATGTCCGCGAACACCGCACTGGTAGCACACGGGGCGTTCCCGAGGCACATTGAATGCCGCGGTGTGGAGAGGATGCTCAGGGAACTGTTGCCACTCGGACACAAACGGAGGCGGTTGGCTGTCGTAGCTATAACTGCTGCGGGGCGCATAAGACGACTCGACGTAAGTAGCCTGTGGTGGCGGAGCCCTCAGCCGTGGACTGCGGGTGGAGTAACTGCGCTCGTCGAAACTCGCAGCATTGATGCTTGGGGATAGAGTATCACACTGCGGGTCTCCAGCTTGCATGGGAAGAGAGACATGGCGACGCAGTTCCTCCCGTACAATCTGACGAATGGTGGAGGAAAGGTCGGCAGGTAGAGAATTCTGGCAGACATCGACGGTGGCAACAGTCGTGACGTTGGCCAGACGTCCGAACTTCGATGTGATGCGACGAGTTTTAAGAGCCTCGAAGGTTCGGCAGTGGTTAGTCACGTCGGCCACGCATTCCAGGCTCTCCTTGCCAATGAGGAAGTGGTAGACGTCATCGGCGATGCCCTTGAGTATATGGCCCACTTTGTCTTCTTCCGTCATGTGGGCATCCACCGACTTGCACAACTTCAGAATCTCTCCAATGTAGGTTCTGCATGTCTCACCGGTGACTTGAGCCCTCTGCGACAACGTCTGCTCGGCACGTTTCTTCTTCGTTGCTGGGTCTCCAAAGCATTTTTTAATTTCCTCCACAAACTGGTCCCAGGTTGTCAATGTGTCTTCATGGTTCTCAAACCATACCAGCGCCGTGAAATCGAGGAAGAGCCCCACGTGAGACAGCTTGCTAGCCGCATTCCAACCGTTCGAACGGCTCACCCGCTGATAGTGGCTTAGCCATTCGTCCACGTCATCGCCGGGTTTCCCTGTGAAGGTTCGCGGCTCCCTGTAGTGGTAGGGCGACGTCCTTGCGGCTGGTTGCTGGTTGTCTCCGTCCGAGCTCATTTCTTGAGGTAATGGTGCCAAGCCCGCTAGTCGACGGCTGCGGCGAAGCTCGTGTAGCGGTTCCGTCGTTAGGGGACGGTGCCTCTCCGGTATCACTTGGTAGTAGCTAGCTTACCCAGCACCTTCCACCACAATTGTGACGATGGAACGCGTTTATTTACAATATGGGTAATGCAGAGGTGTAGCTCAGCCAAGGATCCACAGCGTCGCTCGCGAGCCAGTCGAGTCTCTTCCTCCTCTTCGTCGAATCTTCGCTTGCGCGTTTCAATATATATATATATATATATATATATATAGAGAGAGAGAGAGAGAGAGAAAGAGAGGGGAAAGAGTCTATGGCCCAAACAACGAAACGTTCCTTTCCTTTGACCGCGTCCTCTCCTTACGTGAGGCTTCCTTACAACCAAGTACCGACGGAGGAAGCAAGCGTACACTGAAAGCTCCCTTAACCCGTCCTCACGGGAGGAATGGTTGCCGCGCTCCTGCGTTCGAGATTATCGAACATAAGCTTTGCTCACAAGCGTTTATTCTGTAAAAAAAAGTTGGGTCACCACATCACTCCCAAATTGAAGTGTTAATATAGAGACACGTGTACGCTTTCTTCAAACTACGATTACTGAACGTGAAAAGCCACCGTAGTCGAGCGCAAAACGTGGTGCATTCTAGCAACACTGAAACGCCCCACGGAGGAAGGAAACAGGTTTTTCCTTTCCTTCCTCCGTGGTGCAGTGCACGCACGCTCGCCGCACGCTCGCCGTTCACTGTACCACAGGGGTGGGGTGAGAGGGTTGCCTCGAAAACGAAAACGTCACGTGGGCTAGCTTTGAGGCGAAGCGCTCGTTCAGGGCAAGGAGCGGACCTAAGGGCGCACGAAGGTAGCCCCAAAGCAACCTTAAGCTGAGGAAGCGCCAAGGAAGCCTTCACCGAGGGCTCCTCAGTGAGGAAGCTTTCAGAGTGACATAAGGCGGCCTCACAAAAATGAAGGCTTCCTTACTGAGGAAAGGAACGTTTCGTTGTTTGGCCCTATACCTAAGGGCTGGTTTTTCCGTGTTTTAACACAATAATAAGGAGATTTAACAGAAAATAATGCCAAGAAATGTATAGCGGAAGTTATTAGCACCAATGTAGTTTAAATAGAAATAAAAAAATTGGGTAAACAATGGCAAGGCAATTTTTGACCCACTTTTTTTTCTTCTTAATTAAATTACATTGGTTCGCAACTGCGCAAGTATCACGAAGGTACTGCGCAGGTACCGCGAAGGTACCAGCAACTGCGCAGGTACCACGAAACGGGCTCGTTGCGCCTCCAAAAGACAAAATGTGCGCAAAAGATTGCACATGGCACCGCAAGAAAGGGCACTTTCCTCTTGAGGGAGTAAAGCACCCGTTCTTTGGGGCCATTGCAGGAATGTTCGCGCCGTGTGAAAACTCATTGGTGTCTACACAAGCCTGTTTCATTTCAGATGGTTCTGTAGCGTGGAGAAGGGTAGTGGTTAGTGTACGCGTTTGCTAACTGAATGGAGGTGAGTTGATTGATTGATAGGTGGTGTTTAGCCTCTCAAAGCCACCTTATAATTATTATACACGCCGTAGTAAATGTTCCAGAAATTTACACCTCCTGGGGCTGTTTAACGAGCACCCAAACCTCTCAGCACACGGGCCTACAGCATTATCAACTCCCTCGAAAATGCAGCCGTCAAAAAGCTCTATCAAGAAGCTGTTATATATATATATATATATATATATATATATATATATATATATATATCCTGTTTGACTAGTGAGGTAAGTTTCCCCCCCCCCCTTCCTCTCGAGAAAGCGTTGCTACGTCTCTGCATACTGGGTTCCTGTGTGGGAGTTAACCATTGTGTTGCTGACCTCGTTGGAGTACGCTTTCTGTCGTCTTCACACCCATTTGCAGACTGAGAGTTCGAGGTTTTCGTTTATGAAAATCGGCGTTTATAGTGATGCCTTTTTCAGCTGTATGAAACAGATGATTGGAGAACCCTTCTCGATGTTTTGTCGGCTCCAAGAAAAGCTCGACATGACGATTTTTCGTTGTCTTATGAAGATATGAAGATGGTCAAGATACACATCCGAAATGAATTATGTTGTGAAGACTAGATTTGAATGCCCGTCTGTCGTGTGTTAGGTTCGTCACATAGCAAGGCGTGTGACGCAAGGAAGGTGGAGACAGTGAGGAAAACAAACGGGAGTTATATTGGACGAACAAAAAAACTATTGTACATACAGTACTATAAGTCGTACACGCACGCAGTTCACACACGAAAGAAAAAAGTAAACAGTCTCTCCAGTCTGTGCCGTAGCCCGGTGCCTTGAAGTGGGATCCGTTGCGTGCTCAGATGGTGTCGTCGCTTGGGTGCCAGGTCAGCATACCACTGTAGAGGGCATCACCAGGTCTAGGCGTAGCCGCACACTGTTAGCGACGTCGGCTCGGTGGACGTGGTCCGCAGCTCCGGTCTTTCGAGGGCGCTCGCCATACCGGAGATGTCCGCAGGACCACTCACCCAGAACTCTAGCCTGGCCACGCCGACACGCCGTGCCCCGAGGACGTCAATGGCTCGAGGACTGGAAGCCGGCCTTTCGAACCTCGCACTAGTTGCGGGTTCGCCCTAGGCTCCCTTGCGTCGTCTTGCCGGCGTCCGAACGGCTTTGTTCTCCGCGAGCGTCTCCTCTTCTTTTTTCAATGGGCGCGCTGCAATGCCTCTTCATTCTCTCATCTTCCAGGTGATGTGGCGCTGTCGTCTGCTATGCTCGCATTTTTTTAAGCTACTACATCACATCACCCACCACTTAAGAAAGTTCTTCCGGTAGAAGAACTTGAGGGCACTGGGGACGCGTTGGTTCGCAGTCGGAAACACACACGTAAGCACCACTGCACACTATATCAGTTCCGAGCCCCGCACACTCGGCACATTCGGTCACAGAAGTACACACCAGAAAAAATAGAAACAAGTAACAGCACTAAAGCGTCATGATACTTGTATCGTGCTGTAAGGTTTACATCTTAAGCTATTATTACCACTTAGCATCAATTCTTTGTGCAGACGCTGCTCACAGAGTTGGCAAACGGCCTATGTAATCTGCGCCTATGTTGTCTCTGCCTTTGATATACTCGAACAAAAAGTCCTATTCCATAAGAATGAGGCTCCAACGTAGGACGCGGTTGTTCACATGCTTGGCCGACTTGATGTACACAAGCGGCTTGTGGTCACTCTGTAGAATGGATGCACGTCCAAATAGGTAGATGGGAAATTTCCGAACCGCCCACGTAAGAGCCAGGGCCTCTCTCTCTACTGTAGAGTATGTAGCTTCGCGTGGTTGCAGTCTACGGCTTGCGTATGACACTGTGTGCAGTATTCCCTTCGTTGGAGTGGAACGCATGGTAGCTCGTCGCTTTCGGTGTCATCCGCCCGGCAAACAGCTGATGCTTCATGCGGTGGTGCAGGCAGCGGTTCCTCATACTTTTTCAATGGGTTTATATGGAATAGCGTGCTGCTGGTACCGAGATCTATTAAATAATCGACATCATTTCTCTTCTCAAGGACATTAAAGGGTCCCTTCCACGTCAGAACCAATTTGTTGGTATCCGATGGAAACACTAAGAGAACATTGTCTCCAGGGGATAATTGACGTGGTCTGGTTTTTCGGTCACAATGCTTCTGTATCATTTTCGCTTTCTGAAGCTCCTCTTTGGCTAATCGGCAGGTGTCTTCAAAACAATTCCGCAGTTCGACTACGTACCAATAGGACGTTTTCACATCATCATCAAGATGATCGGCGGCCCATAATTCTTTCAATATCGCCAGGGTACCTCTGACGAAACGGCCGTAGAGCAAGTCGAACGGGGAGAAGCCTAAACTCGACTGAGGAACTTCGCGATAAGCGAAGAGTAAGGGCACCAGGTACCGGTGCCATTTCTTCGGGCACTCCTGACACATTCATCTTATTTGTTTGAGGGTGCCGTTGAACCTCTCTTCAAGGCCATTAGCCATGGGATGATATGGGGTAGTTGGCAATTGTTTGAAGGAGAGAAGTCGGCTTAGCTCCTTCAATAGGCGTGACGAGAATGACGTGCCTCTGTCACTGATTATCTCCCGTGGGAACACCTACACGAGAAAACATCTCCAGAAGTGCCTCAGCGACTTTCTCCGTCTCGATGCTCCGCAGTGCTACAGCATCGTGGATAGCGCGTTGCCATGTCCACCATTGTCAGTACGTACATGTTTCCGCCCTCTGACATCGGTGATAATGGACCCACAATATCAATGTCTACTCTCTTGAAGGGGTGTCAATTATAGGAGTGTTGCCGAGAGGTACACGACCCACGAAGTGCTTTGCAATAGTTCTTTGACATATATCACACGATTTAACAAATCGGTGATGTCTCACTGAACCCCTGGCCAGTAGAACTCTTCGAGTACCCGGTCTGTAGTTCGTTTAATTCCCTGATGGCCCGAAAGAATGCCTTCGTGGGCCATTTCATAACAAATTGTCGAGGCCACCTTGGTACCACAAGCTGATTCACCTGCCTCTTAGAGTGAAGGGTGTACTTGCGATAGAGGATTCTGTCCTTCGTGAAGAACAATATTTTAGCAAAACCTTGTCTTGACCTCTTTGTTAACGGCTTCGAAGCAGTTCCGCAGGCTGCTGTCTTCCTCCTGTTTCGTTTTAAAGTCCTGTGGGCTGATGTCTAAGGGGTTTATAACTGGAGCCGGAAGTAGATGTGGATTTCCTGCCTGTCGGTTTACTGCAGTAACTTTGTCTTGAAACGTGTTTTCGTTGCAAGCCGATATTGAAGTCTTTGCATACAAGTGTCCGTGTGCAGAACCGGATTTTTCTGCGCCGAATACTCTTCTGCAGTGTTCTGGGTGTAAACACGGCTCTTCCAATCGTTATCAGGATTGTGAGCATCTCGAACCGCCTGCCACATTTACCAAGACAACATCATATAAAGGAGTATCCATACAAAGGGCTCGAGTTTTGCCAGTGAAGAAAGGTGAAAAAAATTTCCACGTGTGCTTCAGGCTGCTTGATCAACCATCCATCCAAGAGGTAAATCGAGGAAAGCTTTCCAGTCAGCTTGCTATACGCCACAAGAGACCTTTTGACAATGATTGAATCATATCCTGTATCTCGCAGTACTTTGCGGGATATCCTTCGAGTACACCTTCGCCCGTGGGCATCAATTTTTCCTTCAGCTTGGCTGGGTGCGTCTCTGTGCACTCCAGACTATCAGAACACAAAGCGAATCCTGCGACTCTAAATTAATTCTCTTGGCCCTCTCTTTGTTTAAAAGAGCATGAGGCCTTCTCAACGCTATTGGCCCTTTTGGAGCAGTCAGCTGTTTTATGCCCAGTGCGGGCGGGCATTTTCCACAAAAGGGTTGCTTTATACCTGGACCCTTTTGTGTTGGTCCAGCAATCAGCAGCTCTGTGACCCTTTTTATTGCAAAGGAAACACTGCCGTCTCTCTTTGTCATTTGGCCGCTCAGAACGTTTGAGTTTGACCTCGAGGCTTACTCAGGATATCGCCTTTACATTGCCAAGGTTAATAAACCCCTGGGCTTCCAAGTAGTGGTCTGTAGCCTCTGCAAGTTTTTCAAGGCTTTCACAGTTTCTTTTCTTTAGGAAACAGCGAGTTTCTCATGGCATTGTGCGAGAAACTGCTCCGAGACAATCTTGTCTCGCAGAGCATCGTAGGTTCGGTCTGTCTTGGACATTTCTCCCCAATGGTCAAAATAACCTAATAGACGCCCCGGCAAACTGCGCGCCCGTTTCAGAATTATCTAGTTTGGCTGATCGAAATTTTGTCGGATAGCCTTTTTCTGTGAACCTAAAGCGTTGTAGTAGCGTTTTCTTCAACGTTACGTAGTCCGTGGCATGTTCTGGTGCCATCCTACCAACTACACTCAAGGCCTCTCCGGTCAAGCAAAGGCTTAGTGACAGGGCCCATTTGTCTTGCAGCCAGTCTTGACTAGCAGCGACGCGCTCAAATCGCTGTATATATGTGTCTAGCTCATCGTGTTCTTCGTTAAAGGCTGGATGAGTTTATGTAGACTTTGGTAGCTCTGCGTGGTGCCCACGGGCGCACCCTCGGTAAGCTGCCCAGTAGTTGTGCTACCAGCTGTCGCACCTAACTGATGCAACTTTAACTTGAGCTCAAGAACTTCCTTCTCTGCTTGTAATCTCGCGACTGCCTCTGCCTCGGCTTATTTCGCGGCATTTCGTTCAGCCAGACGAGCGTCACGTGCCTCTTTTTCGCGTGCGCGTTCTTGGTCCATCCATTCTTTTAGTGCTGAACCACTTAACCCCCAATTCCTTTCCGATCGCCGTCAGCTTATCTGCCTCCATCATCGACCGTCACACACACATATGCGATGTGATGCTCTTCTTAGATGTAACAAGAGTAGTCCTGTCTCGCGGACGCCAGATATGTCGTGTGTTAGGTTCGTCACATAGCAAGGCGTGTGACGCGAGGAAGGTGGAGACAGTGAGGAAAACAAACGGGAGTTATATTGGACGAACAAAAAAACTATTGCACATACAGTACTATAAGTCGTACACGCACGCAGTTCACACACGAAAGAAAAGAGTAAACAGTCTCACAGTCTGTGCCGTAGCCCGGTGCCTTGAAGTGGGATCCGTTGCGTGCTCGGATGCTGTCGTCGCTTGGGTGCCAGGTGAGCATACCACTGTAGAGAGCATCACCAGTTCTAGGCGTAGCCGCACGCTGGTAGCGACGTCGGCTCGGTGGACGTGGTCCGCAGCTCCGGTCTTTCGAGGGCGCTCGCCGTACCAGAGATGTCCGCAGAACCACTCACCCAGAACTCTAGCCTGGCCACGCCGACACGCCGTGCCCCGAGGACGTCAATGGCTCGAGGACTGGAACCCGGCCTTTCGAACCTCGCGCGTAGTTGTGGGTTTGCCCTAGGCTCCCTTGCGTCGTCTTGCCGGAGTCCGAACGGCTTCGTTCTCCGCGAGCGTCTCCTCTTCTTTTTTCAATGGGCGCGCTGCAATGCGTCTTCATTCTTCTCATCTTCCAGGTGATGTGGCGCGGTTGTCTGCTATGCTCGCATTTTTTAAGCTACTACATCACACCGTCATTTGCCCGTCATTGTCACTAGAGCTACATGCACAGTGCCTTTCGTCATCGCAGAGTCCGGCGCTTGTTTCTTCGTAGTTCGCTACAGTAAAATCATAAGAGGAGGAGGTACAAAACACGCATTTTTAATCTCTTCACCTTTTCAAGCAGCGGGCGTGTTTGTACCTTGAGCCACCGAAGCACCTGTCGTTGCATGCTTTCCGTAATTAACGTCAGGCGCAGCTCGTTTTCTTTCTTTTTTTTGCGAACAGGAGATAAGTAGCTCGGACAGCATGGAAAAATAGAAGGCACAGCATTCGATAAGAACACCGGTCGTTTGCTTTGTCAAGGAGAACTTCCCCACCAAGTTCGCCCTAATAGCGGCCACCTATCAATGCACTGTTCGATAAGTGCTTCAAACGTAGTCATGAGGTGTTTGCTCGCAATCTTTCCTAGGTGTGAAACGAGCACACGCTTCCAACCCCGCCGGGGTCACTAGGAAATTTGAAGGCTACTTCTCATTGCAAAGTTCGTAACAACTGCTGCAATTCGGCACAGCACGTTTCCGCCTTCATCCTGAAGATGCAGTGCTCGAAATTGTCAAAGTGCTACCTCTGCCGCGACGCAACATGCGTGCACAAATGATCAGCGCCGCTGGAGCAACACACTGAATCCACTGAGAGCACTGAAGAAACAAACACCTGCGGCAGTTTATGGGAAACTTTCTCTCCCAAAGCAACCCACACATGCGTGTCCACAACATGCTAGAGAGCAGTGAGAAGCGCGTAAATGCGGCAGACATCGGCAGCTCAAAGGCCAGTTTTTGCAGCAAGTTTATGGCGTCCTTCGGCTTTAATACTGGCAATGTCACTTATTAACTGCCGCTGGAACATTTGTCCCACCTAGTCATTCTCGTTACACACAAAAATTTGGAAAATTTGATAGTGTGTGAGGTGCTATCACGATTTTATGCATCGCTTTGCTAGAAGCGCATGTGATGGATGGATGGATGGATGGATGGATGGATGGATGGATGGATGGATGGATGGATGGATGGATGGATGGATGGATGGATGGATGGACGGACGGACGGACGGACGGACGGACGGACGGACGGATGGATGGATGGATGGATGGATGGATGGATGGATGGATGGATGGATGGATGGTTGGATGGATGGATGGACGGACGGACGGATGGATGGATGGGCGGATGGATGGATGAATCGATGGATGGATTCGGCTGTGCCCTTTAGATCTTGGACATTAGGGTAGACCTTAAGGTGGAGCCATTTGCAGAACATTATCAAATGTTCAGCAGTTGCCTCCTCCTTTCCACACGCACTACATATAGTGTCAGCGCCTTCGCATTTGGCTCGTACGTCTTCGTCCACCATACTCCCGTTCTGGCCTCGAACAGTAAAGAACTACCCCAAGAATCAACGTTGATCTTTTCTTTAACAATTTCCTGATTCGAAGCTCGGTAGGTCTGCAGTTATGATATCTTAAGCATTCCAATCTTCCACATGTCCCTCTCTGTTTCCTTCACTTCTTCTTAACCGAAGTTTCCTTTTGGTTTGATATACTGGTTTTGTCTAAATACTTGCTTGAAAATTTTGAAATTAGCTTTCTCTATTTCGTATCAACATTCTTCATGTTCAAGTAGCTGAAAACTTTCCTAGCCCAACGCTCCTCTTCCATTTTTCAATAGCTCCTCAAATTTTATCTTGCTGCTAGCTTCGCTGCACAGAAACAATGTCTATCTCATGTCAACCTGTGCCCCTTGATTTGGGGTATACCCGAGTGCTCCCAAAGCAAGTTTACCTATGCCCCCTTGTTGATGTTTAATCGTGCTTGAACCTCTGATTTCATGCACAAAACCACATTACCGAACTTCAAACCTAAAACCATGACACTTTTCCCAATCCGTCTCACAACGTCATACCTACTGTAGTTCCAAAGAGTCCTCTTTTTTATTACAGCTGCGTTCGTGCTACCCTTAGTCATTACGTACGTGCTCTCTAAGTACTCAGCCCCGTTATTTATCCATACGCCCAAAAAGCTGTATTGATGAACTACTTCTAGCCTGACTTTCTGTATCTTTTGCTCACTGAGTTTGTTGACATTAAAATCATGATGGCCGAAGTTATCTACCGAACTTCAAATTTAACCTATCTTCGTCATTCCCACAAATATCTATTAAGTCCTGCAGATACTCCTTGTTGTCGGCCATCATTGGTATATCATCTGCATACATCAATGCTGGTAATGACTGTTCAATGTCTTTTCCTTGTTTTGCAAAAGAGAGGCTGAAGCCGAGTCGACTCGCCTATAAATTGGCTTCTAGCCCACGTCGATACACCATGAATAACAAAGGTGACAAGGGAAATCCCTGTCAAAGCTCGCATTGTATCTCTGTATGTTTAAATACCTGTTTTCCCAATTTTATAACTACCTTGTTAATTTAGAAATATAATTTAGAAGACTATTTATTCAATCTTCTACATCTAGTGTGTCCAGTATCTCAACAGGTCTTCTTGAACCACATAAAAACAGCGCCAATAACGAGGGACAAGAAAAGAAGGAGACAGACAACGGCACTGTCTGTCTCCTTCTTTTCTTGTCCCTAGTTACTGGCGCTATTTTTTATGTGAATCATGTCGTACCAACTCGCCCGAGCAGCCACGTCAGCTATCTTCTTGAATCACACTATTATAAGCTCCCTTGATATCTAGAAATGCCCGCCACAGGCTCCTGAGCTCTTTTACCGCTATTTCAGTGCAATGATCAATGAAAACAGATTGTCCTCTAACTTTTTCGTTTACGGAACCCATCTTGTAGTTCTCTCAACACCCCCTCTTTCTCCACCCATGTCTATAGTGTTTCCTTTACTATCTGCATGACCAGACTAAAAACTACTGATGTCACTGTTATAGAACGGGAGTTGTTTATATCAGCTTTGTCTCCTTTTTCTTTACAGATCACGCCCATCCTGCTTAGTTTCCAAGCAATGGGGGCTTCACCATCTATTATGGTTTTGCTCGCTACCTCTCTTAATGTTTGCTTAGAGTTTGGTCCTAGTTTCTTTATTAGCATACTTGGAATGCCCTCAGGGCCTGTTGATGTGCAAATATGAATCCTTTTCTCTGCCCTTTCCCACTCTCGTTGTCCCAGTTGAGCCACTGCGCTGATTGGCTCATGGCCACAGGCCGAAAGCGCCTTATGCCGAGTGGTAGGGCAAACCACATTGTTCCGCCACGTTATCGCTTTGCCCGCACCCGCTGGCGCGGCCTAGGTGTTTCTCCTCCTCAAATACTTTTCTTTGTGCTCCGAGAAAGACTATCACCTTTGAAATATCAGCAGAGGGTGTGAGTTGTGTGTCTTCATAGGCAACCGCGAAAGACTCCAATGATCGCTCACGAACAGCGGCGGATAACGGGAGTACTCGAAAGAGGCGAAGAGAGATAGTGGAGGTCACACGCGTGGCAGCGAGTACAGTGAATTGCGATACTATTCCGAAATCAAGGGGCTTTAATGAAGGCTTCTAACAAGGCGTCGATATTCGATGGCTCGCGCACTCGTCTCATGGCTTCTTGCGGTGCGACATTGTCAGGGTACGTTCGCTTTGTGGGAGCTGACTGAAGTAACCGCGCCGAAGGGTAGTACCTATGTTGGTTCTCTCTGGCTTATTTGTAGTGAGGCAGGCCGCGTCTGCTCGGGGCGCTTAAAAAAGTGCGTCTTTGGCGCCGAAGACAGGCAGGCCAAACAGCCAAACAACGTTCTAGGCCCTCAAAATCAAAAACATAGGCACTATAAATTTTTACACGAGTGCAGATAATTTAAAGCGAAACTGTGCTCGACCTCCACCTATGACAGAAGAACAAAAAAATCATTTTTATGCTGTCACAAAGGCGCCAACAATTGAATGTAGACGTTAAGTAAAATGGTTATATAAAACTACTTTCCTAATGGCAATCTATTGGTTTCATTCAACAAGCACACTGCTGACAGGGATGTTTTCGGGTCACTGTAGCTTACACACGAGTCGTATTTTGTCACGCTCTAAGAGCTCGAAGGAACGTACAAAGGGGCGTGACTGTCAAAATCTCAGAGACAAAAAAGGACGTCTCCGCTGGCACTGGTTGCTCGTCTTCGTCTTTCTCGTTCACCGGCACAGAACTGACCCACTGTTCACTGGCACAGAACACCAGGCGGCATTACTCCTCCTCCCAAGAGAGCATCGACCCGATGCTCAAACAAAGGTGTGCACAGCAGTGGGTCGAAGTAGGCAACACAAAGAGACAATAAACAAATTAGTGCACGAGAGAAAATGCGTCCTGGGCCCGGCAATTGTAAATAACGGCATTCACTGTTCACATGAAGAGTTCACTGGCACAGAAAAAAATTCGCATCAACGCGTGAAGTATGATTTTGTGCGGACTATGTGTGCAGTCACTGGGCGTGGTAACCTACGCTGGGATGATGGTGAACCTCCGTCTGGAACCACTTCGTAGTTCACGTGGCTCACACGTCTGAGTGCTTTGTAAGGTCCAAAGTACTTCCTCAAGAGTTTCTAACTGAGACCTCGCCACCTAATGGGTGTCCAAACCCAATCTTGGTCACCAGGTTCATAATTCACTTATCTTTGGTGGATGTTGTACCGCCGTGCATCTGCGTACTGTTAAATTCGGATATGTACACGGGCCAGTTGACGTGCTTCCTCAGCGCGCTGAATGTACTCATTGATGTCAGGGGCTAATTGGTCGAGCTTGTCGATGTCCTCATACGGAATCATGACGTCTAGCATAGTTCTAGTATCTCGAACATAAACGAGCCGTAATGGCGTGAAGCGTGTAGTTTCCTGTGTTGCAGTGTTATACGCAAATGTTTCGTATGGCAGGATGTCGTCACATGTTTTGTGCTGCACATCCACGTACATAGAGATCATGTCGGCTGGTGTTTTGTTTAGCCTTTCTGTTAAATCATTACTCTGAGGGTGATACGCAGTGGTCTTTCGATGGGTTGTGTAACTCAATCTGAAGATATCATCCAAGAGTTTTGCTGTGAATGATATCCCTCGATCAGTGATGACATATGGCGGGGCGCCATGCCGTGGCACAATTTGATGCATAAAAAATCGGAAACTTCAGATGCGGTCCTTCGTGGCAGCGCCTTCGTCCTTAGCGTAACGCGTCAGGTAGTCGGTTGCGACAATGATCCATTTGTTGCCAGAAGAAGACAAAGGAAACAGTCCTAGGAGGTCCATCCCCACTTGTTAAAACAGTGTGCGCGGTGGCTCGGTCGGTTGTAGATGACCTGCAGGCTTTAAATGTGGTGTCTTGCGACGCTGGCATTCATGGCATCCCTTCACGTAGCGTTTGACACAGGCAGACATTTTAGGCCAGTAGTAGAGTTGTCACACCCGATCCATAGTTCTCGAGTTGCCCAGATGGCCAGATGTGGGTTCGTCGTGGCAAGCTAATAAGACGTCATCGCGGAGGGCTTCAGGCACGACGAGAAGATGAGATCTGCCACCAGCACCGGCGTTTCTTTTGTTAAGACGCCATTCCGTAGGCAAAATGTTTGCAACGTTCGCGACAAACGGACGAGGAATAGGCGCGGCGCCACCTTCTAAGTGATCTATGATCGTTCTTAGATCGGCGTCATTTTATTGATGAGACATCAGAACCGGTCCGCTGAGAGTTGCCACGAAGGCGCCGTCCTCTTCTGCGCTAATACTGGTGGATTGAAGAGGTGCTCGTGATATCGTGTCGGCGTCTTCGTGCGTTTTGCCTCACTTGTACACGATGGTGACATCAAATTCCTGTAGGCGCAGACTCAATCGTGCTAATCGTCCTGAAGGGTCTCTTAGAATGGTCAATCAGCACAAAGCATGATGGTCAGTGACCACTTCAAATGGTCTTCCATAGATATGTGGGCTAAACTTAGTAATTGCCCAAACGACCGCGAGACATTTTTTCTCTGATGTGGAATAGTTAGATTCTGCGCGAGACAGTGTGCGACATGCGTAGGCTATTACCCGCTCAATGCCATCTTGTCTTTGTACCAAAGCTCCAAGACCAATATTGCTGGCATCAGTGTCAATATCTTCATCGAAGTGGCCGAGCACGGGAGGGGAAGGTGCTGTAGTTCCGCAAAGGCAGTCTGCTGTTCGTCAGCCCAGACAAATGGTGTGTCATCACGCTTTAGGCGTAATAGTGGCTTCGCAATGTTAGAGAAATTTTCAATAAAGTGCCGGTAATACGCGCACAGACCCAAAATCGTCGAAGACTGTCAGTTGGAGGTAGAAAAGCGGTGACGGCAACAGTTTTGTCAGGATCAGGCCGAACACCAACGGCGCTCACGACGTGACCAAAAAACTTTATTTATTCGTAGCCAAAATGACATTTCTCAGGCTTGAGTGTGAGATCGGCCAATCTAATGGCTTCGAGCACATTCCGAAGGCGACGAAGATGCTCGTCAAACGTTTCTGAAAACACAACGACATCATTGAGGTAGACGAGACAGCTTTTCCACTTGAGGTCTGCCAGGACGGTGTCCATCATTCGGTGGAATGTTGCTTGAACGGAACAGAGGTCGAAAGGAAGCACTTTGAGTTCTTAAAGGCCATCCGGTGTTAAAAAAGTGGTCTTTTCCCGGTCACGTTCATCGACCTCTGTTTGCCAATAACCGCTCTTCAAGTCGATGTACGAAAAAATGCTTCGCGCGTCGCAGCTTGTCCAGAGAATCATCGACTCTGGGCAACGTATACACGTATTTCTTTGTGACATTGTTCAACTTCCTGTAGTCGACGCAAAAGTGAAGCGTGCCATCTTTTTTTTACAGAACGACTGGTGAAGACCAAGGGCTGCTTGAAGGCTGTATCCTGAAGCATTTCGTTCACCTGCGTTTGAATCGCGTGCCGTTCGATTGTCGAAACACGATAAGGCTGCTGCCGTATGGGATGTTCGTCGTCGTAGGGGATGATACGTCGTTTTGTTATCGGTGTTTGACGTATCTTCGAATAACGTGGAAAGCATGTGTGGGAACTCCAGCAACAGCTCGCTCAAACGCTGCTTGATCGCTTCAGAAAGCGTCGGATTGATGTCGACGCTGCGGAAAGGCGCTTCAGCAGTGCCGATGGCCTCGGAAGCAAACCACTCGGTGACATTGGCGACTGGGTCGGCGTAGGCGATGACAGTTCCAGGAAGAAAGGTGCCGGTACTCGTAGCTGAAGTTTGTGACAAAAACGTCGCAGTGATCATCACGAAGGTCAACAAGGCTTCTCGCTACGCAGACACCTTGAGACAGCAGAAAAGCGAGTGATTGCTATCCACGACTGCTTCACCGTGCCTCACTCGGTCCCACGCCACCTGAACCACAACAGTTGCATGGGGTGGTAATGTCACAGCATCGTCGACGACGCGAAGAGATACTCGGGAGTGGCTGGGGTCGGCTAAGCTGTTGTGGCGTTTGTGGTCGCGAAAGTGACTAGATGTCGTCGAATGTCAATTATAGCACCATGCTTCCTGAGAAAATCCATGCCAATGATCAGGTCTTGAGAACACTGCTGGAGAACGCTCAAACTAGCAACAAATGTACAACCACGGACCTGCAGTCTTGCCGTGCACATTCCGAGTGGCGTGACGATATGCAAGCCAGCTGTACGAATCGGCGTTCGGTTCCAAGGCGTCGTTACTTTCTTGAGAAAGGCTGCCAGCTTTCGCTAACTTTTGAATAGTCCGCACCAGTGTCCACTAAAGCGCTGACTTCGCGACCATCTAGCAGAACAGGAATATCTAAGAAAACTCTTCCGCAATCAGCCGGCGGTGTCATTGTCGATGTATCGTTGGTATCTTCAGTCCGCGTCAAAAGGAGGCCTTGAGCATGAACAGGTCTGAGTGGCCTTGCCCCTGAAGTTCGCTGAGGCTAGTTTTTCCCGACACGGGCTAGGTGACCGGCCCTGCGCCACGCCTGCATTGATGCGATGATTCGGCGAGAAACCACCACGGGGATAGAGAGCATGAGTGGTGCCGAGATGTCGATCCGCGTTGATGAGGCAACGTAGTCAGCGATTTCCGGAGGCCGCTGGCCGAAACAAGGAGGTGGGAAGTTGGCCGAAAAACCACGAAGTCCCAGCTCTCGATAAGTGCACTGTCAGTATATGCGCCCAGGTTCACCACAGTGATAGCAAAGGGGGACGTTGATCGGGGCCCGCCACACGTCTGATTTTCGCGGAATCGGTCGGCGGTCACTGAGGTACAGGCCCGCTTGGACTGCCTGAAGCATGGCTGGGGCTGTAGTATAAGGCGGAGTGAAATGTGGTGCAGGTTGGCGCAGAGTTATTTCTGCCGGAAGCATGGCAGGGGCCGCCGGTGGGAAGCGGAGCCAAAGGTGGTGCTGGCTGGAGCAGAGTTTGTGCATACGACATGCGAGGGAAGTCATTTAGGGGCCGTAGTTCTGCCTGACAGGACGGTTCTCGTAGTGCCTGCTGAACTTCATCTCGGACGATGCCCGACAAAGAACTGACAGTGGGGCGCCGATGGTACAGATAACTTCTGCAGCTCTTCGCGAATTACAGAGCATGTAACCTCTCGGAAGAAGTCGACGTGGGCCCCAAGACCACCCATGTAGTCCGTAGCAGAGGCAAAGTTCACTTGTAGCTCGTATGTCTGGGTTCGTTGCCGAAGCGTGCTTTCAATCAGGACGGCTTCTGCAAGAAACTCTGACGTAGTCTTGGGGGGGGGGGGCTGCGTACAAGACCACCGTACAACTGCTCCTTCACTCCACGCATCAGGTATCGCACCTTCTTCTCTTCCGGCATGTAAGAGTCGGCTCGTCGAAAAAGACGTGTCATGTCCTCAACATACATTGCTACGCCTCCATTTGGCATTTGCATACGGCACTGGAGTTCACGTTCAGCTCGCTCTCGGCGATCAGGACTTGCATACGTTTCGAGAAGCCGGCGTTCGAAGTCCGTCCATGACGTGAACACACCTGCCTGGTTTTCGTACCAAACACGTGCCCCGTCATTCAAACTGAAGTAGACATGTCGGAGCTTGACTGCGTCATCCCACGTGTTATGAGCGGCAACGAAGTCATAGTGGACTAGCCAATCTTCAAGATCTTCATGGTCAGCACCATGAAAGGGATTTGGCGTTCATGGTTTGAACAGCGTGTATTGCGATGGCGTTGCGCCTTCCATACCGGCTGGGTTGGAGCCGCTTGGGACGGCGCTGCCTGGAATAGTTGGGGCCATCATCTCCTCTGAGGGAAGTCTGAACTCAGGGTCCAGTCCACGGATCCTTCTGCTAGTACGGTGAACAGGCGTAACCACCGGTATGGGGCTGGAGCTTCTTGTACTGGAGGGGTTCGGTGCATAGGGTACCCCACACCTCCACCAGTTGTCACGCGCTAAGTGCTTCGAAAGAACGTACAAAGGGGCGCGACTGTCTAAATCTCAGAGACAAAGAAGGACGTCACCGCTGGCACGGGTTGCTCGTCTTCGTCTTTCTCATTCACCAGCTCAGAACTAACCCACTATTCACTGGCACAAGACACCAGGTGGCAATATATTAAAAAAAAGCACAAAAACAATACTTCAAGACGGAGAATATTGATTTTAAAAACGTTACTGATCTGAAACAAAAAATAGGCAGATTCCACATACACTGGGAATCGATGATGTGTGAAGTACAATTGAGATAGGTTAATATGTCACTTTAAAATCAGAACAACGTTACAAGGTGGAGGTAAATGATGCCGTACGTAGCTTCCGTGTCATAATTATTATGTTTGGATGAGTAGTTTACCCTCATCTATTCAAGTCATGTGATACCAAATTTAGTATATGTAGAGCTAGCGAAACGCCAGCGAGCACGCTATGAGAGTGGTATGTTGTCATGCTTTCACGAGACAGGCATATGAGGATTATCATGTTTGCACCAGTCATAAAAGTCGTCATTCATTGACGTCAAGTTGCACCAAATTTGGTATATGTGGAGCTAGCGAAACGCCAACGAGCGCATCATGAAGGGCCCAATATATACCAATGTGGTGTTGACGCACACGCACGCTGGGCCCAACAACGCTACGTTAGCAAAACGCGAGCACTCTATAGCCTGACGCCAGGCGAGACACTTGCGACCAGCGTCCGTCAGCGCGGCCCGACGGCAACCGGCGCGAAATGCGGCATGCGGCATTTCGTGCAGATGTTTTACCCAGACAACACTACGTCTTCCTCTTTACGTGACGGAGGGACGCCGGACGCTCTAAAATATGACTGCGCCCAAAGCAACCCAGCGTGGCGCGCGCCTGCGAATAAATGGCAGGACCAGTGCCTGGCGTGACAACGCCGGCGTGACCCGACGAAATAAACGCAGGTGAGCAAGCGCACCACGTCACGTCACCTTGACTGTGGCAAGTAGTCATATTCTCACAAGACACGCATTTCATGAATATCATGTTTATACCAGTCACATAACTTTGTCATCTATTGACGTCACGTAATACCAAGTTTGTCCCATGTGAAGCGAGCGAAACAGCTGCGAGCGCATCATGAGTGTGGCATGTAGTCACACTGTTACATGACACGCATGTCATGCTTTTCATGTTAGGGTCTGTTTGTTGTTTTCGCCAAGCAATCATGTTATACCATACCAGTTTTGCAACATGCTATGTTAACAAAACCACCGCAAGAGCTGCAAGACCATAAAATGTAAATCGTAACATTCATGGCATACACATCGTGATTTTCATGCTATGTCTAGTCAATAATGTTTTTGTACAGTCATGTTATGCCATACCAAGTTTGGTATCGATACCACTATTGGAACGGCCCAGGACAGATAGAGGTAATATGCGGCTAGATACGCTTAAAGTCGCCGAAGTTCGCTAAAGATTGATTGGTTAATATGTGGGGTTTTACGTCCCAAAACCACCATATGATTATGAAAGACGCCATAGTGGAGGCCTTTGGAAATTTCGACTACGTGGGGTTCTTTAACGTGCAGCCACGTCTGAGGACACAGGCCTGCAACA
Source organism: Rhipicephalus annulatus (assembly GCA_013436015.1). Lineage (NCBI taxonomy): Eukaryota > Metazoa > Arthropoda > Arachnida > Ixodida > Ixodidae > Rhipicephalus > Rhipicephalus annulatus. Next base: position 36,607 of record WOVY01015746.1, read on the forward strand.
TTTCCGTCTCCATCGGAAATGCAACCGCCGCAGGCGGGATTCAATCCCGCGACCTGCGGGTCAGCAGTCGAGTACCTTAGCCACTAGACCACCGAGGTGTCGCTAAGAACTGTTTCCCATTTAAAAAACGGTAGTTTGGATGGTATGTTAAATAGGTGATTGCTTATAATTTGGGATAGCGACTCAATAGATGTATTGCTGTTGGACGTTATAGGTCTGCATCAGATTTCTGCGGTAAATAGTTCGTCTATGTCCACCTTATGAATCTTTGGCAGGAGGTAAAGATGACCTGTCCAAGATGCAAGAATTTCAGACACCTTAAAGATGGCGCGACATTTAAAAGCACCAGGAGGAGTTATGGCTCTCACAAAAAATCAAGGTTTACCTACACAAGTGCCAATGCTATCTACATGATAGAATGTTCATACTACAATAAAAAGTACATTGCCGAAAGAAGACAGCCTCTTAAAGAGCCCGTAAGCCACCTCCCGTATTTTTTTCAAGCATTTAAGGCAAACGCGCGCATCATGTGCAAAATGCCCTCGCGATCAAGGATTCTGCACGTGGCAGAGCTACAAGCCGCCGGCATGCCACAAATTCCAAGAAACAATACCTCCTCCTCTACGGGCTTTTCAGGCCTCTGCTTGTCGCGTCGTGGCACATCCCTGCATGCCGAGTGAAATATGCCAAATATGCGGTCGACTCTACGACTTCCAATCACTCTGCAAGCAGCTGTCCGTGCTGCTTGTTGTTGTTCATCGTGTCGCGGCAACCTGAATGATACAGTGTTTCAAGCAGCACGTCAGTGATGACGTATGCCAAGCGAGGTTAGGATGGGTGCTTGGCGAAAGGGCAAAGTGGCGTGAGAGAGCATACCAGCGGAGGAACGCGCAGGAGAGAGCTAACGGTGTGGTCGTGACGGTTTCAATAATCGAACGCGTCTAACTCCGCTATTACTGCACCATTTAAAAAATTTTCATGGCTCCGTGTTCATCGTACACTTGTGCACTATTTCCCCACAACGACTAAATTTCAACCTCTGGGGGATTACGGGCCCTGTCATGTCAGTTTTAAAGGTTATCGCGTGCATGCGGCAAAGAAATTACCGAAAGCAATGGCACGGCATTTCAGTGTGGCAGGTCGCAACTTCGACGACCTCTCACTCTACATACTAAAGCCAAACTTCCAGTTCACAAGATACAGAACGTATCTTGTGAACTGGAAGTTTGGCTGGAAGTTTTACAAGTTATACTCTTGTACACGTTCTTGTACAGAACGTGTACAAGAGTATAAGAACGTGTAGATACAGAACGTGTACAAGATACAGAACGTGACAAGAGTTAAATACAGTGCAGCCAGTAGGAATGAACGTTTCTAAAGAGGTTCCTAAATGCATTCGGTATCCTACATATATAAAGAAAGCGATGAGATTCAAGCCCGCCGTCTACGAATTTGAAACCTGCCAATGTTAACTACTAACAACCGGGTCAACAGCAGGGATTCCGGAATTTCTGTACATTCTCACGTACCCACGCCTCTTCCTTATTTCCTTTTTATTCAGTAAAAACCTCTTCAATCTTCACTCGAAGAATTCGTCACAGCCCCCTCTCCCCCACTTTCACACACCCAAGTATTCAATGTGCTTCGCCATTCCATAGCTAGAATGGAGAAGAGAGTAGAAAGCTTAAAACAGGCTCGAGCTAAAGAAATCAGTTTTGCTCTAGCCTTGAGGAAGACAACTCCACTTGCCGATACGTCGGCTGACCCCCTGTTTACGGATTTTTCATCTCAAGCTTCCATCTTCCCCTCTCTATCATTATGTGGTGCCTTGTCACTCACCTTTGGCCCGTCGATGTGCGCCAGGATACGAGAATTAAAAGAAGCATTATTCCTACAAGAGTTGGCATGGCGTAGAGTGAATACCTTATACCATGACCAAAGAACATTTCTTCGGGAGTAAGCCGGTTGGAGAAGTCAGCGTGAAGGACGTCTCTGTCTTCGCTCTTAGCGGCCTTTCTACTGTTTGCGCCACTGTCTCGCGTCTCCGTGCGTGCAGTCCTTTTCAGGGTTCACCATGGTGACTAAACGGACACTAGGGGATATCCTCAAGGACGCAGGCCAACACTCCATGGCAGCCTGCCACACCCGCTCTCAGCTACGCAGGTTCTTCCATCGAGGCTCCGGGCACCAGAGAGATAAGGCTCTTGCCCTGCGCACAGGCAGAAGCTTGAAGTTGCTGCTGCCATAAGAAGGCAGAGAGAGAGAGGGAGGCAGCAGACAACACCCGCAGTAGGGGAAAGTCCACTTCAAGCCCGCTCTGAGCTTCTGAATAGGCGGCTCCGGTCACTACAGACCACCTCATCACAAGCCCTGGGGATTCCACCAACCTGACCCCATCACGCGCGCAAGAAGAGCGCTCCACTCAGGGCACCCCCTCTTCAAGTGGAATTGCCGAGACCGACACCTCGTCTGTCTCTAGCTTCTCATGGGAGCATACCACGCCTTCCTCGTCACGTGCAACAACAGACACGACAGGTGCGCCGAGTGTTGTCTCTACTCCGCGCTTCTCCGCCCTCCTCCGACCTCGTCCCTCATCCCAGCTGCCGGCGAGAATACGACGGAGGCGTCCGAGCGTGTCCCCCCCCTCTTCCACATCTGTGGGAAATCGCAGCGCCACCATCATTTACAGACCCATGGGGTGGGTGCGTCGAGGTGGGTGCGTCGCGTCGAGGTGGGTGCGTCACCATCACGTTTGAGGGGACTGCCATACCACCGGAGGTGTTCCTTTTCAAGCTCCACCGGCCGGTTCGTCCGCGTCTCCCACGGCCCTTCAGTGCGCCCACTGTGGTCGCTTTGGCCACGCCACCGCGACCGGTTCACGGGACCAACGCTGCTTCCACTGCGGCGTCAGCCACCCGAAAGCACTGTGCCCTGCGAAGCACCCTCGCTGCATTAACTGCAGTGGCATTCATCCGGCTAACGAGCCGCGCTGTCCTTACTGGCAGATTCAGCGTAAGGCCGCCATCATCATCGCCTCCTCGGATGGCCCGTGACGTGCCGCCAAGCGCTGGAGAAGGCCAGGATCGCTGTCAACAACATCGATAAGCGAGACAAGCGCGACACTCGTCCAGGGCCGCTCCTTTCGTGACGCTGTCACCTCCGGTCGTCGATCGGCGTTGAACCTCCTCCTCGCCCTCCCGAGGTGAGCCTACAGCAAGCACGAGTGCCCAGTCCGCCCCCTCCTCTGTATAGCCCGAACTCCGAGGCAGACTCGAAGGACGCGTGATCGATGCGCTTGTTGCTGCTGTCCGCGCTGTGATAGTGTTCCTGCCGCCTGACTCGCCGGTTCGTGGTCTGTGTGTTGCGGCTATCGCTGCGCATGGAGTGATCGTTCCGGCAAAGTAGGGTGACTTTATTACAACATTGAGTTCATCGGGACTCTCATCTGTGTGTACAGCTATAGATAGTTCTCTTTTTTTTCTACTTTGGCTGAACTGAACACTTTTTTCCATTTTTTTTTCTTTCTTTCTCGTGTTTGGGCTTTGTGACGCAACCACCAACCGCTCACGACATGCCAACACAGAGGCGAAACCTGCTGGCCAATGAGGCTCAATGCACTGCTATTAGCGCTTGGTTTTAGGAAATTTGTTTGAGTCAGAAAAAGGGGACGTGTGCCTTTGATTTTGCTAGAGGATGTGGTGCAACACATAAAGTTCTGAACAAACAAAGTTCCGTGGTATCATAAATAACGATCCCAAACAGCACTAAACAGCGAAACTTCAGGCTAAAGAAAATTATACAGGCGTCAAATTAAAAAAGGCATTTATAGCACTTATGGGCGCTCAGGCAAGAACGCCCGAAATGGGCATTTATAGGCACAATAAAAACACAGTAATTATTGTGCGCTTTTCACACAGGCTTCTTCATTAACTGTTAATAAGCATTATCCCAAAGTGTTCCTCATCTTCATCGTGAGTAGGTATAGCCCTTGAGTCTGTTCTGTGCCTCGGAGGTAACTGTTTTTGACCACGTCTTCCAGGCCTAATAAAGGCGTGCAAAGAAACTACGTCGCAAGTGGCGGAGGTTGCTCCTCGACTCCCCATCTCTGCTAGCCCACTTTACCTCCTGGAGCTACACTCAGGTCGCCGTTTCGGCTACGTGTCCACCAGCATGGCACACGACGAACCCTCAGGCCCTTCTCCCTTTACCCCTCCGGCTACGATGGCCACAGCTACTCACTCTTGGATTGTCATTGGACCCCTTCGCGAGCCCCATTTGTTCGCTAGACTCCGAAATGAAGACGTGGATGACTGGCTACAATAATATGAAAGAGTGAGTGCAGTGGACCGTTGGGATGATCCGCACAAGCTCCGCCACGTTTCCTTATATCTTACCGGTGTGGCGAAGACGTCGTTTTTTTCATTACCAGATCAACTTTCTCAACTGAATTGTCTTCAAAGAACATCTATGACAAGTCTTCGCTACTAAGGCAGTTCTAGCTAGCCTGGCGAAAAGAATCCTTGGTGGCCGCAAAGAACAACTAGGCGAGTCTTATACTTCGTATATCGAAGATGTTCTCTCTCTCTCTCTGCCGACGCGTCCCTCTGCTAGCCCCTGGTCATCACCTGTCGTCTTGATTAAAAAAAAGACGATTCTCTTCGCTTCTGCGTGGATTACGGGTGCTAAACATGATCAAGCGCAGGGATGTATACCACACGCCATGTATAGATGACGCCTTCAATTCGCTACAGGGAGCACAATACTTTTCGAGTCTGGATTTACGTTCAGGGTATTGTAAGATATTGATACATGAGGAATATAAAGAAAAGACGGCATTTTTCACACTTCATGAATTTTACAAGTTCAATGTAATGCCCTCCGGCCTCTGCAACGCGCCCGCAACAATCCAGAGCATGATTGACACCGTCCTGTGGGGCCTGAAGTGGAAAACTTCCCTGTGCTATTTGGAGAACAACATTTTTTCTCGTCAACCTTCTGTCAACACTTACATCATTTAGACGAAGTCCTCATGTGCCTTGGTACCACTGGCCTTCAGCTGAACACAAAAAGTGTCGTTTTGCCAGCAAGACACTTAAGGTCTTCGGCCGCATTGTGAGTAGGGATGGCATTCGTCCTGATCCTGATAAAATATTCGACGTTTTTCATTTTGCTCGTCCCGAAAGGACCAAGGACTTACGCAATTTTCTCGGCCTGGCTTCATACTTCCACTGATTCATACGAGACTGCATCGATAGCTGTACCTTTGCACAAATTACTCTGTTCCGATGTTCGCTTTGAGTTGTCACCTGCCTGCGAATCAGCGTTTATCTATCTGAAAAACGCCCTCGAAAGTGAACCAGTATTTTCCATTTCGATGAAACAGCACCCACACTCCTACATACTGCACTAGCGGTCATGCAATCGGAAGTATTCTACTGCAGCACGTTGAATCAACACGTTAAAGGTTCGTCGCTTATGCAAGCTGCGTCCTAACCAACGCAGAGAAGAATTGCATCATTTGTGAATAGCAGCGTTTAGCTGTCGGGTGGTCGGTAGTAGAAGTTTCAACCTTATATATATGGCCGTCATTTTACCATATTAGTTACAGACCGTTATGCTTTGAGTTACATTTGCACGCTCAAGAATTTATCAGGACACCTTGGTTGGTGGATTACACGTCTTCAGGACTATGACTTCACGATTACCTACAAGTGTGGTAAAAAGCACCCTGACGCAGATGCGCTTTCTCGCTGCCCCCTTCCAATGGCACCGTCCAGTGCTTCCGCTTCTAACTTCAGCGATGAACGCTTGGATACCCCTTGCACATCTGTTTTCTCCTTAGCCACCATCGAGAAGATCCCTCCTGACGACTAGAGCTCCATCGTAACGCATCAACTCGCTGACGCCTACTGTAGACGCATCAGGGATCACCTTCAGGGGAAATTGCAATCACCAAATGCCCACTTTCAGTGACAGCTGAGGCAGTAAGCTCGATAACCGTGTTCTTTCCTGTCACATCTATCACCCGGATGGCCAACGCTGGGTGGCCGTTCTGTCTCGCTCATTTCGAGCCGCTATTTTCAAGGCCTATTACAACGATCTGACTGATGGTCACTTTGGTATTATGAAAACGTACGATCACATTAAAGGTCATCTTTACTGGCCAGGAATGCCCGCCAGTGTTGCAAAGTACGTCACTTCCTGCAACCTTTGCCAGCGCCTAAAGCTTCGACATATCTTCAAGGCGGAGAGCTGCAACCAGTTCTATGCCCGTCGGCACCATTCGAAGTCGTTGGCATTGATATATATGGTCCCCTTCCCACAACTCCCAGAGGCCATTGATGGATAGTCACAGCTGTCAACCACTTGACACGTTACGCTGAAACGTCCTGCTCGAATTAGGCGTCCACTTCTGGCGTGGCCACATTTATGCTTGAAGCCTTGATCTTGCGTCACGGTGATCCTCGTGTCTAGTTCTTCAGAGCCCCTGTTACACCATCTGCATCCTCCTATGAACAATACCTGTCCCGCCTCCATCACTGTCGCCAGCTCACCAGACTCAACATTGAGGAGAGACAAGTCTACAAGAATCTCCATGACGCATCCCACACCGGTGTGATCTTCCACCCCGGCGATGGGGTGCTACTCCGGACACTAGTTCTCACTTCAAGCTTATGCGACAAATTTCAGCTTCGTTTCCTCGGCCCATGCACAGCCTTAAAGAAGGCCTCACCCATTGATTATCGTGTTGAACTTGTGATTACTCCAAGTGACCAGTGCTGTCGCGGTACAGACAAAGTGCATTTCCCGTGTATGAAACTTTTCCCAAGGCGTTCTCTGCTTTATAGTTTGCGGCCAGGATGGCTGCTCTCATGCGCGGGGAATCAGTGTGGGCATTTAAAACACGCTTCTTTATTATCTGTACATAATTATGATCACTTAACGTTCCCCATCTTCATCTTTAGCTGATATAGCCATTGAGTCTGTTCTGTGCTTCGCAGGTGACTGTTTTTGGGCGTCTTCAAGGCCTCTTAAAGGCATGTAGAGGAATACGTCGCAACATATAAATGTCCTCCTTAACCACTAGGAGGATTGCTTCATATATCAATAATAATGATAGGAGAGCAGGGAAAAGAATAGGCGTTTGCCCACAATGTGGCCTCTCTAGTAATGATGGTACGCACAAAATAAATCTTTCTCTTCAACCAGAAGGAAGCGCAGAGACAAATTTACGGATGATGATGATGGGTTGATGAATTATGTGAGACTCTGGAACAAAGTGCATCTGGACCCCGCGTCTTCTTCCTGTCGAACAACGGCGCTACGATGAGTGTTGTGCACGGGCACCCATATCTCTTCAAGCCCCCTCACCTGCGTGCTCTCAACCCAGTTGTAGGACGCCCGATAGCTTCACATCAGCCATTCATGAGAGTTGAACATTTCACTCGTGGCAGTGGCCAGTACAGCGTAAAATAGCAGGCGGTTGACGCGCCTGTTGACGTATAGGTAACAGTGTGCAGTTCCGGCCGCGCAACGTGCCCCAATAAGCAACCTTCAATGTTCCTGTGAACCTCACGCTCCAGCTCGTTAAACTTTTCTACATAAATAACCTCGCCAAAAAACGCTCGTGCACCTCTGTGCAAGCTCCTGTAACAACATTCACTTCGCGGATATGGCGGTGATTTTTCCCCCAGCGTCTCCGTCTTTTTGCTTCACCTGCCGTCTCAATGCACTTCCCAGCTGGACGGGCGGCGGAACGATCGTCCACGGAAGATATTCCGGCGGAGCAGTCTGTCGTCTAGATACGTGCTGAATAGTTTTCAAATGTGTGTCGCAATTATTTGAAACTATCAAAGCGCATTGAAAACATATATGCTGCTGCCAAATGTGAATAGTTGTTTAATTAAACACTTTATGCAGTCTTGACGAATCTCAATATTGAAAATGGCGAAGGTTCTACTGAGTCGCCTTAAGACTTGAAATAGTGAAAATGGACAATCTCAACGCTAATATGCTTCTTCTAGGTCTTTTCTAGGCTATAGTTATATGATGCTAGGGTGTTGCTTTGTTGATTTTCAGCGGATCGAGGCTCTAGAACCACAGACCTTTACAGACACCATCCGGATTTCAGAACTCCATTGACAGAAATTCCCACTCATACCAAATGTTACAGTCATGGACGTGGCACCAATGTCCATACTTCCGAGACAAGAACGGGCGCTGAAACGAGGCGTTCGCCCTTCCCACAGACCTATGGTCAGGTCATCGATGCAGGCCTTGCATCGCTACGAGGTTTTCTCAAAGCCGCCGTTGCCTTTTCCACTCCCAAGGGTTGGAATAACGGCTGCCTTTCTGAATTTTAGTAGACCAGTGTAGAGTAGTGGGATTGCTTGATTTTTGTGGTCTATGCCTCATAGGCCATACAGGAGAGATCGCGCAATAGACGGCTACCTTGAATGGCTTTGCCACTTTTAGAAAGCCTTTTCGAACGCAACCCTTTTCAGAATCTTCTGAAATAAGACGTGGAATGTAATTCATGCAGGCCTTCTTTACGTGTAAAAGAGTGCATAAAGATAGTATGCGTTCATGCAAAGAAAGTATTACTGCTTTTCGTTTCTGATGCAAAGTGTAAGTATCTGCATGGAGTGCAAATACAGATAAACATACTCTTTGGTGAGCACAACAGGATTCATTATCTTCATTATCTCTCACCGCCATGACGCAACTGGAAGGAAGGACACTAAGAGTACATACACAGGAAGATATTTTGATCTGAAATGTAAACTTACCTCCTGCTGAACTGCCCGCATGACACAAGGCAGGAAGCAGAAATATGAACAGTAACGAATATGTAATACGCATTACCAGCTATTTACTAAATATATAGGTGATCCTTAACACAGTACTGTCTCCTGAAATAAAGCGAGGAAGTGAATGTGAATACTTAACAGAGCAAACCTTACAAGTATCGGTATATGACAATCTCTCCCGAGCAATAAGAGCAAGGAAAAAAGTATATACGAGGAAGGCATTGCGAAAATTGGACACTTTTGAAACAGTTCAAGAGCGGCAAATTTTCAGATATACGAAACATAAAGTAACAGGCTAAAGGATTCGCTAGCTATTCAGCACATTGTGAGATGTATATCTGACAACAAGGACAATATAAGGCCTATTTTCATGCATCATAACTGTTTTGGGTCACGTAATGTTCTCCTTACTCTGTTCCTTGAATGAAACCGCCACAGAACACTAATTTTAAGAAAACTTGTGACTCACGTTAAAAAGACACTATCGAATGAAAATCAGTTTGAGCCGACGTTTCCAGTAAACGACCAGTCTTACCAAGTCTGACCAAGACAAGCCATCTTGACCAGCATTGACATTTTGAGTCGCACCTGTATTGCTATTTCTTTTCCCTCGAGCCTCCGTCTTGTACTTGACGTTTGATTTCTTTTTGTTTGCATGGTAGTCTTGCTTTAAAAACATTGACATATATATTCAACTTTTAGAACCCTTCAGTTCGTTAATAGCACAAGGTCATCACTCAATAAATCTTAGAGAACACCCAAGTGTACAGGCATGCTGACAATAAGGTTGTGAAAAACAGAGAATGTCTTCGTCTCACCGCTATAGCGCAGTAATGAATGTGATAGCAAATAAATGGACAGGAAAAGCTGACTTGTACAGCGAAACTACACTAGGCAAAGAAATCTTGAAAGGAAAAAAATGGGCAAGGCGACTTGTCGTTACAGTGACGGTGGCAAAGGCTGGCAAGCTCCAGGCACATCGGCAGCCAGGAGAGGCTCAAGCGGGCCTGCAATGCATTCAGTAGACAACGATGCTGCTAGATAAAATCAACGTAATTTATTTCAGGTCTTGTAATGCTAAAAAAATTCGGCAGATCCCACATATACCTGAGAATCGACGTTATGCGAAGCATGCGGGGGGAAGGTGACCGTGTTGCAATTTTGTGAATGAGTGGCGCGTCATGAAATTACCACTAAATATATGTAAAAATGTTGCACGCACAGACCTATTTTGAAGAGTTGCAGATGTTTGTATAACCAGTTTGAATGTACTTGCGAAACGATGTACACTGGAACGTGCGTATTAGCAACACCAGAAGCTTATGTGAAGTGCTGATGCTCGCAAAAATGCTGGCCCTGGACTCTGCTCATTGCTCAACTTCAGCGCATGGCACCTAACCACAATTGACGTTAATCCGAAGTGGCGCCTGTATCAAAGGAGTACATAAGTAATGTATATAAAATTGAGTAGGCAGCACTGCAACCCAACCACTATTGGTGCTTCATGAAGATTAGCGTCTATTTGAAAAGTAGTTCCGAGACCTGGCATATAGCTCTGGCAAAATGCTTGACTGCCACGCAGGATGTTTGGGGTTCGATTCCTGTTGGACGCTGAAATTATTATTGGCATTCGTAGAGAGGTTTTTCTTAACATTGACGTTTATTCTTCGCATTCCTTCGGTTGACGCTACCGACGTCAGGTATTTCTTAACGCTCGAGCGTTGAAGTTATCCATGTGTGCTTCTCGTCGTTCCTGGGTAGATACTAAGTGGCAATCACCCATGGCACATACCTGCATACCAGCGGCACTTACCCCCCCATGGGTATGTGCCACAGTATGGCTGAAGTTGTTGACGACGTACGCGCGGATTGTGGCATTATTCGTGTTTTGACCAGCGCATCATATTCGTCAAGCCATATTACCCTCTCTTGCCTAATTTTGGTTACACTAACTTTAAGGGGTGACCATGAGAACAAACTGACGTAAGCGGCTAGATAGATAGATAGATAGATAGATAGATAGATAGTCGATAGATAGATAGATAGATAGATAGATAGATAGAT
>WOVY01015747.1:0-33630 GCA_013436015.1 Rhipicephalus annulatus
GTGCTCCACCCCATTCTTATTCTTCTAGTGACTTCAATCTCGTGGTTCGGCTCCGCGGTTATTACCTGCCCTAAGAGACGTAGTCTTTAACAACTTGAAGTGCACTATTACCTATCTCGAAGCGCTGCTCTTTTTGATGTTGTTGTACATTACTTTCGTTTTCTGCAGAATAATTTAAGACCCGCTTACTGCTTCCTTGTCTAACTCCGTATTTATGAGTTGCAATTCGTCTCCTGAGTTACTCAGCAATGCATCGGAGAAGCGCAGGTTACTAAGGTACTCTTCATTAACTCTCATGCCCAACTGTTTCCAATTTATGCCTCGGAAATCTCCTGCAAGCAAGTGGGTAAATAGCATTGGGGAGATTGTGTCCCCCTGCCTTACACCCTTCTTGATTGGTATTCTGTTGCTTTCTTTATGAAGCACTATGGTAGCAGCTCATCCACTGTATATTTCTTCCAAGATATTTATATATACTTCATCGAAGCCCTGATTCCGCAGTGTCTGCATGACGGCTGATATTTCTACTGAATCAAACGCTTTCTCGTAATCTATGAAGACTATGTATAGTGGTGGTTATATTCTGAGCATTTCTTTATTACCTGATTGATAGTATGAATGTGGTCGATTGATGAGTAGCCTGTTCGAAAATCCTGCTTGTTCCTTTGGTTGATTGAATTCTAAGTTTTTCTTTACTCTGTTAGCAATTAGTTTTGCAAATAGCTTGTATACTACAGAGAGCAAGCTAATCGACCTGTACTCTCAAGTCCTTGTCTCTCCTTTCTTATGTATTAAAATGATGTTAGCGTTCTTTCAAGACTCTGGTACTCTTCCGTCAGGAGACACCTCGTAAACAGGGTGGCTAGTTTTCTAACACAATCTGTCCTCCATCTTCAGCAGATCTGATGTTACCTGATCCTCACCAGCAGCTTTGCCTCTTTGCACGCTCTCCAAAGCTTTTCTGACTTCTTCTATCATTACTGCCACCATCTGCAACGCAAACAGAGGGTGCTAAGAATCTCTGGATCCGGACAGGCCGCCATTGGAACCTGTCATGGACACCTCACGTTAATCTCTCTTAACAAATCTAGCTCGTTCGGTGGTGGTGTGTTGAGTAAAATCGCTTTCCTCCTCTTCCAAGGTTATTTCAATCACTGTACTATAGCTTGTTCTGCTCCAAACTTCTATATGGAATTTGTGGTATGGAGAACAACAACTAAAAGTAATTATGCGAGATTAACAGTCTTACAGAAACACGTACTGTTGTACCATAGAAAAATAAAGGTCATCCCAGGGACCTAGACACTTAAAACACTTTTCTCAAACACTAAATTCTGCCTGTTAGAAAAGTTCATATATTTTAAAAGCGTGAATGCAACATATTCATAAACATAAACTACAGGATTCCTACCACGAACTATATCAAATAAATATAGCTTCAGAAAATTTCCCCGCAAAACGAAGAGAACATGCACGAATTACGGAAAGCAGGACATTGATTACAAAGTTATCCAGTGCTAAACCTTGACGAATCGAATATAGATTTTATACTGAAATCTAAACCATTCAAATCTCATCTTAAACCACTTCTTTTTTCGACTGATGTCAATTGTAGACCCATAGTTATTTACACGTAAGAGTAATGGTACACGCTCTTTCTATTATTTTTATGATTGTTCACTATGATTGTAAAATGTGATTTGCTCCAACAATGTGTGGAACGAAGTGTATTTTAAAATGTGTGCTTCTGTTTGTATACGCCAAAAATGCATGTTCCTGAATGTTTGACACTTTTGATTATATAAAAGAAATATATTATGGCATGCTAGTATCTTCTACCAATGGAATATGTAATCGATGTATACAGTTGTATGTTGCTGATGTGTAAATGTATATGTCACTGTTGCAGACAGTTTTTTGGTTAATAGGGAGGAGACCTTGTCAGGCTTTAGCCTTTAGTATTTGCCTCCCGCAGGAAAAAAATTCTGTATTTTTTTCTCCTGCAAATAAACAATGTTCAAATATAAGCGGAAGACTTTTGTATATTTCAAGTTCTACAGTTTCAACAGTTCCTTTGTACAGTTCTCGACTTCTCGTTCTACTTGATCACCTCTTTCAATGTTCAGTACTAACCATGTATATAAATTGTTTGTCGTTCTTGCGAGTGCCTCATTTGACTTGTTCGACGATGGTCCTAGGACGGGGGCCATCTACCAGAATGTGACCCACAGGATCCGGACTCGCCACAACACTAAACACCTTTGGGCCTTGATCTCGTCGGTCAACGACATAACGATAGTTATAGCGCGACAACAGAACTACGCAAAGGAGACAAGAAGCACACAAACCGCTAACAACCAGACAAGAAGGACATAGTGCTCGTGTCTTTTTTGTCTCTTTGTCGTCGTTCTGTTCTCGCGCTATAACTATCGTCATGTCATACCAACTCGCCCCATACTGCCACACAGGACAACGATGTCGCAATTAAGGGAGGTCGCTCATGATTGACGAGTGCGCCTCCTTTTTCTGGCTATTTTCTATTTTTCTTTATTTTCAAGATACATTTCAAGTGTTTTCAGGGGTAATAGCTGCTGTCTGAGGGGGGGGGAGTGATTCTTAAAAGAGAGAAAGAAGAAAAAGGTAGCCCCGTAACTGTCTCTCAAGGAAGAACACCTCAACAGTAGCTCACATGATTGATGGGGGTAAGAGGAATTAAAATAATGGGGAGGAATGAAAGGTATCGAGGTACAGAGATGCTCAGGGACAGAGAGAGCACGTATGGAAATAAGGACATGGAAAAGATGGACACGGTCGCAGGAGTCTGATGACGAGGCCCTACTCAGCGAGGAGCTATTTTCTGCGTCAGAAGACATAGTAGCCTGACAACTCGCTTAATGACATTAAGCTTTCATTCTGGGCGGCCCGTTAGGCAATACTCCTGACAGGCTCACTTCAGGAAAGTACAGCACGTTCCTTCGTTTTTTTATTCATCCAGTGGTTCCTGATGCAGTTCAGTATGTGCACAGCGTCTACGACATAAAATAGAGGCCGATTATTGTCGGCAGGATGAGGATATACAATGCTTATTTCCTGTTTCTCTGAGAAAAACGACATCATCTTTTCCGGTTGAGGGAATGTTATCGGTAATTATAGCAATGACCCTGAGGCCCATAGATTCCACTTTTAAAATTACTTTCTTGCAGAACTTATGTGGAATTTCAGCGGTCATTTTAGCAACAGGAAGAATGTGAAGCACATTTTTGTTTGATAACAAGAGCGACTGAAGCATGAAAACGTGAGCGGTTGTTGGCGCCTCTTCAGAATTGGCTGCAGATCCAACTATGCTGCCCCTTTATAATCGAAGTATGACTTGATATGAATTTTATCAACGACTAGAGTCACCGTCTTATAGTGCGGCTTCATTGCACTTCACTCTTTCTCGAGTGTAGGAGAGGAAGTTCGCTTCGTTTGCTCCTTCAGTGGATCGCCTCCATACTTGGAACAAACGCGGCACAGAGTTGAAGGGTGGGGTAAAGTCAACGTCGACGCTGATCTAGCAAAGTTATAGGCGTGCGGAGATATGGAATGCAGGATGCTAGAAAACACTAATGTTTTAGCACTGTAGCGATGAATGGGAGCAGCGAGTGCGAGAGCTATTTGCTCATTTAGCAAACGACACAAAGCGCAGTGTTCTTCGGTCATGTCACTGCCTTGGGACAGTTCATTCAATAAAGAGCCGATACGCTGCAACACTGGCGCTATTTTCGACGGACTTGCAACTTCAGGCGTCTCAGTCATGTGCTTTTCCAGCTGTGTGAGCAGTGAGGACAACATCCGGATGTCGCGCACTGCGTCTGGAATTGCACCTTCGCAGGGTAATGAAACCAGCTTGATCTTACCTGCTGAGACGGCAAGTGACAGATCAGCAAGCACAGTGACGGAAAACCTCACGTGCGGTGAAGGATTATCCTCGATGCGGAGAAACATCACACAACGGTCGTTGGCCTTGATGGTCCAGAAATCATTACTGTGTAGACCTATGCCACAGGAGCGAAAGAGAGACACGCCTGAACGATAACCGATGCCAGCCCGGAACGTGAGCCGTGGCTTCACGTGCCACGGCCTAGCGCCTTCTTATCTTCTTCTGTCGCCATCGCGCGCTCTCCGGTTTGCGCACCCGCCGAACGAGGGTGCTACAGGGCCCCCCGTGTAGACTCGAAGTCGGAATGTGACATGCCGTTTGTGGTATTCCAACGGAAGATCAGTCGTAGATGAGAGGCTTTCTAGGGCGGTCTCCAGGTACGCCGGCTTGAGTCGGTCCAAGCTGTTTTTCTTCCCTGCCGTTCTGAAGTAGAGTGGCAGTTTTGGGGGTGCGGTGAAGGACGCGGAACGGTCCGTCGTAGGCTGGTGTCAAAGGTGGTCTGACCGCGTCGTGGCGCACGAAAACATTGTGTGCAGTGGCCAGATCAGGGTGGGCGAATATGGTCTTGTGTTCGGAAGGTCTGGGTGGAGTGGGCAGGTGGTCTTGAACACAGTCGAGGAGGCGTTCTAGGAATTGCTGTGGCTGGTCTGGTAGCTTCGTTGACGTGAAGAAGTCTCCCGGAAGCCGTAGAGAAGTGCCATACACCAGCTTGGCTGTTGAGCACTGCAGGTCTGCCCGGATGACAGCTCGTAAACCTAAGAGCACCAGTGGCAAGGCATCAACCCAGGTGGCTCTATTGAGGCGGGTAGTCAAGGCGGTCTTCGGTTGTCGGTGAAGGCGTTCCACCATGCCATTGGCGCAGGGATGATAAGCCGTGGTACGGCAATGTCTGGCTCCGAGGATGCGATTAAGGCAAGTAAACAGTAAGGACTCAAACTGATGTCCACGGTCTGTTGTCACGGTGCCGGGACAGCCAAAACGGGATACCCACGTAGAAATGAAAACGCGGGCAACTGTCTCGGCTGTGATATCTTGAATTGAAACAGCCTCTGGCCAGCGTGTGAAGCGATCGACCATGGTCAATATAACGGTACCCCTGAGACACTGGTAGAGGGCCCACAATGTCTAGAATGACATGGTCGAAAACGACGGCCGGCTGGAAGGAAAGGTTGGGGCCGGCGTCTCTAGTATGACGGGAGACTTGTCATCTGGCAGGGCAGGCACAGCGCGTCCAAGCGGCGCACATCACCGTTGATTCGGGCCAGACATAGCGCTGGGTGAGAAGACGCTGAGTAGCCCGAATGCCAGGGTGACAGATGTCGTGTAAGGAGTGGAAAACGGTTGCGTCGTAATGAAGCGGGAACGAAAGGGGGGGAAGGTCAGCTGCGACATCGCACCACAAGCGCTCAGATGATAATGGATGAGGCACCAGGTCGTATGTCGGAGAGACGGGGGTTCTCCCGAAAGCGGCAAGCTCTCTCTCATCCTACTGTGCCGAGGAGAGAATGAGGCACAGTCGATGGTTGGCGGTGGAGAGTCCAACCGCGGCCTATACGAGAAAGGGCATTGCGGCGGTGTTGTCAGCTCCTTTCACGTGGCGGATGTCAGTCGTGAACTCCGATATATAAGCCAGATGGCGGAGTTCACGGGGCACGTACTTGGATGAGTTAGTGCGGGAAAACATACGCCAGTGGCTTATGGTCAGTTCAGCACGTAAATTGAGCATCCTTCCAGGAAATGCCGAACGTGCTGTATTGCAGCGTAGATGGCTAGTAATTCCCGGCCAAAGACGCTTGTAGAGGGTCTCAGTAGGAAGTAGCTTCCGAGAGTAAAACGACAAGGGTCTCCACTCGGAGTTAATGCACTGCTGTAAGACGGCTCCGACGGCCACGCTGGATGCGTCCACCATCAACCGAGTAGGGGCGTTGCTGCGTGGATGAATGAGAAGCACGGCGTTACCGACCGCTTGCTTAGCAGCAGCAAAGGCGGCCTGGGCCTCTGACGGACCAAGGAATGCGGAGGACGGGGCGGGCGGTCGACCGAAGGAGGTCAGTGAGCGGTCGTAGCAGTTCGGCACAGTGTGGTATGAAGCGCCTGGAAAATTCACAAGCCCCAGGAATTGGCGTAATTGGCGCAGCGTTTGTAGGCTGAGGATAATCCTGAATTGCTTTAACGTGGGACCGGAGAGGGCTTATTCCTTTGGATGATATGTGATGGCCCAAGAACTCGAGCTCAGATGCGCCGAAAGTACCTTAGAGGCGTTCACAACGAGGCTATACTGCTGAAGACGTTGGAACAGAGCGCGTAGATGGTGCTCATGATCTTCAGGTGTGCGGCTGGCGATGAGGACATCGTCAAGGTAGGCAAACACAGTAGGAAGACCCGTGTGACCTCAGAAATGAACCGCTGGAAAGTTTGAGCCGAATTGCGGAGTCCAAAAGGCATCCGCACGTAGTCAAACAACCCAAAGGGCGTCGTGATGGCGGTCTTAGGTATGTCGGCGGGCTCGACAGGAATCTGGTGGTACGCCTTAACAAGGTCCACTTTGCTGAAAATTGTGCAGCCGTCGAGGCGCGATGTAAAATCCTGGATGTGAGGTAGAGGATAGCTGTCATGGACAGTCTTGGCGTTTCAACGCTCGATAGTCCCCACAAGGACGCCAGTCACCAGGATCACGCTTTGGCGCCAAATGCAGCGGGGAAGCCCAAGCACTTGACGACGGGCGGATAATGCCGAGCTGCAGCATGTGGTCAAACTCCCGTTTAGCAATAGCTAGACGGTCTCCGAACAGGCGGCGTGGTCGAGCGGCTGCCGGTGGACCCCGGGCGACGATGTGGTGTGTCACCGTATGTTTAGGCGGCTGAGTGAGGTTGCACGGTTTAGTTAACTCCGGGAAACTCGCCAAGATTTTTTCGAACGGTGAGGAAGGTATCAGCATGCGGATGGCCATTGGAGCGATGTCGGACAGGACTCCCGAGATGGAGAGACGAGTCTTACCATCTATGAGGCGGTGCCGCCGCACGCTGACGTCCAAATCTAAGTATGAGAGGAAGTCCGAGCCGATGATCGGTTGAACCACGCCTGCGATGACGAAAACCCCACCGGAAAATGCAGCGAAGGCCGAAGTCGAGGGTGAGAGATCGGAGCCCATACGTTGCTATAGACGAGGCGTTGGCAGCACAAAGCACTTGCCCCTGTGACTTTAAACAATCAGCCTTAGTCGCGGGCACAATGCTAATTTCCGCGCCCGTATCTATAAGGAACCTGGCGCCCGATAGCTGGTCCGTGACCATGAAAAGGCGGCTGGGACGAGAAGGGAGATCACACGCCGCCGTCAGTGATCCCGGCAGGCGTTTCCCTGCCACGAACATGGGGGTGTACACTTCGTGGCTCGGTGTCGGAAACGCCGGTGGTACCAGCAGAGGGGTGGAGGGCTGGGACTCCGAGCATCTCGTGTGCGTGGAAGAGCTCGAACGAGGCGAACGAGGCGAACCGGAACGAGGCGAACGAGTCTCCTGCAGGGGGCTCCGGAGTGCGGCAATGGAGGCGGCGAGTTCGTCGATGCGGGCCTCAAGGCGCGAAATCGCTGTGTCTGCAGGTGGTAAGACAGCGTTGACAGATGGGGAGGTTGCTTCATGAACCTGATCGGCGAGCTCCGCCAGGCGGTCGAGATTGACGTCGCCGGCCGCCGCGAGGACGAGGCGGATTGGCTGAGAAAGGCGTTGGAGGAAGAGCTCGCGAAGCAACGCTGAGTGGGCAGAGACGTCGTGTTTCCCAAGAACCTGTCGCATTCGGCGCAGTAGTTGGGAGGGGCACCTGTCGCCAAGGTCCCCCTCTGCAAGGAGCTGCTGTAGGTGGACGCGTTCCGAAGGCATGAATCGTTCCAGCACCTTGGTTTTAAACCGCTCCTGGGGCAGTCTATGCGTCACGCTGGACGACCCGCGACGCTCCGCGCGTGCGTGGAGGATATTCAGTGCCGTCCTCTGCCCCGTTGAGTTACGTTTCCCAGCTCTTGTCATTGCTGTTGCACATTGTATCACTTACCAGCAACTGGCCGAGCTACTGGCTGACACCCTCCGCCCCAGCGCTCCTGAAAGCTTGCCCGAGGTTCCCCAACTCCCGCTGCACCATCGCCGAGAGTGGTACAAACCTCGCCGCTTTTTCCTCACCACCAGCATGCGCAATCAAGTACGTGCTTTATGCACTGAGGATTTCACTCTCGGGGAGTTGCGCCTGGCTTTGGCGTCGCGCAAACGGCGCTCAGTGCCAGGCGCTGACGGCGTGACATACCAGATGCTTCGCAACATCGATCAGTCCCAGCTCCCAGTGCTCTTGGCCGCCTACAACGACGTGTGGCGCACGGGGATAGTGCCGCAAGAGTGGCGCAAAGCCATCGTCATCCCCGTGCTCAAGAAGGGCAAACCCGCCTCGGAGCCAGCGTCCTATCGCCCTGTTTCCCTTACCTCCGCAGCGGGCAAGCTCTTCGAGTCCATGGCACTGAGGAGACTTGAATGGATTGCCGAGGCACTGGATGTTTTCTCGCCTTCGCAGTGTGGCTTCCGCCGTTTGCGTGCTACTTGCTACTGCCGACGCCCTTGCCGACGTCATCGCAACGCTAGAGGAGGCACAGCACAAAGGAGAGGCCGGGTACCTCATCCTGTTAGACATCAAGGCGGCATTCGACTCCCTGCCACACCCTACCATCTTAAACGCGGTGCGCGATCTCGGAGTGACCGGTCTCCTCTTCACGTACATCGCTTCCTTCCTCGGTGGCAGAACCATGCTTGTGCGCGTCGGTGGAGGCCTTAGTGAGCCGCGTCCCGTGAGTGTCGGTGTTCCGCAGGGCAGTGTACTCAGCCCCTTCTTGTTCAATCTCGCCCTGGCTGACATCGACGATTACATCCCCCGTGCTCTTCCCTGTGATGTGCGCGTGGCGGTCTACGCGGACGACATTGCGGTGTTCGCGACGGGACCTGTGCCCAGTGGCCGGTGTATTCGCACCAGTGTCCAAACCGTCCTGGATTTTTTTGACGCGTTCTACACGGGCAGGGGGATGACGCTTTCACCGGCGAAGACGGAGGCGATGCTGCTGCACCCCAGTTATGGCGCCCAGCGCCACACACCGAAGTTCACCCTCCAAACGATCCCCATCCCTTGGAAGAGGCGAGTGACCTACCTCAGAGTGCAGCTGGACCAACGCCTCAACTGGTCACCAGCGGTCAGCGACCAGCTTCGAAACGCGCGAAGGGTCGCCTCCGCCGCTCGAGCGCTCCTTGCTCGCGGCAATGGATGCACACCGTCCCTAGCTCTCCGCATCTACAACGGAATGGCTGCGGCGCGCATTTTGTACGGCCTTCCTCTCGCAGCGCTTAAGCGTTCCAACTGGGAGACACTGGACGCAGCGCATCGTATCGCGATTCGCCAGTTTTTCAGCTTGCCCAGATCATCTCAAATCGGCTCAACACTTGCTGAGGCGGGAGACATGCCACTGTCACTCCAGGCCGATCTTCGAGCGCTAAATCACATAGAGCGTATGAAACGCTCGCGCCACGGACAGCAGCTGGTATTCTGGCTCTCCTCACTTCCGCACTCACGGATGGGGCAATGCGCTGCGGCATTCTACGCCCTCATCCCGAGCTCACCGGATGTGAATGACTATAGTGCCCCGCCCTGCCACCATCGCCCTCTCAAGATTCGGACACAGTTACCGGGAGTGGCAAGCAAGCGGACGACGCCAGTGTGTGCACTTCGGCACGAAACTGCTGCCACTTTTGACGAACTTCTCGCGGGACGACTCCTCGTCTTTACTGACGGTTCAGTGTTGAACGACGGGTGTGCTGCGGCTGCGTGTGTGGTGCCTTCACTGGAGCTTCACAATCAGTGCCGCCTCGCCTGCGAGGCATCGTCGACGATAGCCGAACTCGCCGCGCTTGACCTCGCCGCCGATGCCCTCATTCAACTGAGAGTACCGTTGGCTGCCGTTCTCTCGGACTCACGTGCTGCTCTCCAACTACTCGCGCAGGACGCCCACAGACCTCCGGTTGCCACGCGCATCGCGCGAAAGCTCGAAGCAGTGCAGGACCTAGGGTGTGATCTTGTGCTGCAATGGATACCAGCGCACGTTGGAATATCCGGCAACGAAATGGCCGACGAGCTGGCCAAAGAAGCACACTCTCCGGGAACCCCTGTGACTACAGCGGTGAGCACATTCGACGTAGCAAGGCTTCGCACACGGTGCTCTGTCACCGCTCGCCACCCGGACCCCCGAGTTGCGGCAGGGCAGCCACCACGCCCACTCCCGAAAACAGGATTTTCAAGAGAGGAGCGTGCCCTCCTTCTCCGCCTGCGCATCGGCTGCTACCGCACAGCGGAACGGGTTCACAGACAGTCGGGACGTGGAGACCCAAACTGCCGTCATTGCCCACAGCCCGAAACACTCCATCACATTATCTTCCAGTGTGAAGAGTATTCGGACGCGCGCAGATCACTCTTCGATGCTTACAGCAAACTGGGACTCTGCACCAGCACTGTTGATGTGATTCTTTTTCCCCGTGCGCACGCATGCCTGGTGAAGCGCGCGCAAGCTGCCCTCATCACATTCCTGAGGACTTCTGCGCTATTTGAGCGCTTGTGAACTGAAAGAACATTAGTGCCTCCACATCGATGTCCACTGGACTCGTATTAGTGAGTGCTACGGTATTCCGTACAGTGTTTTCCGTACAGAGATTACGCGCTTTTCCGTACAGAGATTGTATGACGCGCCAATCAAACCGTTGTCCTCCTCTCGATGACGATACCTCTCCGGCCCTTGGGAGCCTTCCTAGACAGCTGTGCATGGCGCGTGGGGGCTTGTGAGTCCGTTGCGGAAAGCAGAACGAATGACCCTCGTCTTTCTTTTTTTTTCTCTCTTTTCCAATCTTTCCCTCCCTATATATTTTATTCCCCATATCCCATTCCTGTGCTGACCTGTTGAGGTGTCCTTATAAGGAGAGACAAATACGGGTCGGCACCTTTCTTTTCTTTTCTTCTGTTATAACCACTTATAAAGGTGCTGATATGGCGTAGTGTCCGAGGGGTTGGAGAGGACGTCGGAGAGCTCGCTGGCAACGTCAGGAGGAAGGACGGAGGCTACGTGGTAGTAGCGTGTCGTTTCCGAGGCGATGTGGTACAGGGAGAATTGCGCCTCGACCTGATGAAACCAAACTTGCGGGTCCTGTGGCCAGAAAGATGGGAGACGCAGTTGCACGGCCGAGACGCCCTGCGGACGCGAGGCTTGTTCGGTTGAGGGTGCATTCGAGTCAGTCATTGTCTTCGTCCGAGGTCACCACTTGTAGGCTTATGCCACAGGAGCGAAAGAGAGACACGCCTGAACGATAACCGATGCCAGCCCGGAACGTGAGCCGTGGCTTAACGTGCCACGGCCTAGCGCCTTCTTTATCTTCTTCTGACGCCATCAGGCGCTCTCCGGTTTGCGCACCGCCCGAACGAGGGCGCTACAACTGCATACAGCAGAAAGCTTGCCTCTTAAGTGTTCAAAAGAGGATACAGGATTTGTCTCTTCTTCGCTTCTTTTTGCGCATGTAGAGTACTTAATCGCTTTGCTCAAGGCCTCGTCTTCTATTCGAGCTCGTTTCGAGACAGAAGATTCTCGACGATTGCGATTCGTGCTCAGTTAGGACGGAGAGTTCGGAAACACCGATGGTATAGCATCTGACACTAGGCGCACCCTCTCGCTGTCGACTGTCAATGTCCGTCCCGACGCTGCGTCAAAATGTGACAACTTTGCGATGAAGTCGGCCTCGAGGAAGTGGAGTTCACAGACCTGCGCCAAGCATATCATTGACTTAATTACTTTCATACGAAACGGGCTAATGGGACCTTTGACACGAGCCTGAGTATTTCTGTTCTATTTTACCGCACTGCCCTACCTGAAGCGCGACAAAACTACCATCACCACTCACGGTACTCGCTCCGTTAAACAGTAACAGAGCCAGAACACCAGTAATGCGATAGAGCCGGCAGAACAAATTTCAGCAGTTTCTCACCTTGGATTGTATGCTTGGTGTGAAATCCTTTCGCGGAATGGCTTTTATCCAAGATTTCTTCCGAGCTTCATCCATGGGGAATGCGAAAACACGCACTTTGGGACCATTGTCATAATTGCCGTGGCACCCGGGAACACAACATCCCATGTCGCACTGATCGATGTGTAATCCCATACTCACAATTGCAACACCAATAAAATAAGACACGTGGGAATGGACGAAGACTCAGAGAAGTGCGATGCAGCACCAAGCCTAACGCAGTCTAACCAGCGAAGCTTGTAGCGATGAAAGGCAAACCTGTCGTGGCTTGTCTGCCGTTGGGGGTAAAAAAAGTGCTCCGGGTTACCAACACCACCGCCTGAGCGACGCGTCATCGACCACTGGACAGTCGGACAACTATCGTGACGTATGCTGTCTGGAGAAGAGGTATTATTGGGCCTTTTGAATAGTCTTGGTGGTGTTGGGCAAGCGGTGCGGGGCGGGGTCTGGGAGCACCACTCCTCAAAGGCTTCATAGGTGCTGGCGGTGTTACGAAGTGCGACGCCAACATGGTCTTAAAGGCGCCACTGTTATGAAACGTGCTGCTGCCACGGTCACTGGCTGTTTGGTAGCGTGTGTTTCTCAGCTCATGACTGCTTCTGCGCAGAACTGAAAGACGAGCGGACCAGACGACGGTGAGTTAAGGCAAGGTTTAAGTACAGCACAGAGTTAGACGCGTTACATATTTGACACTGGGGCCGACCGCTTAGGGACTCGAAGAGCCTAGATGTCTGCTCTCTAACGCATACGTCAGCTTTTCTCTCACACAGAGGTCGGCTGCTAGGCGAAGCGCCACGTGGTTCTTTCGAGGACCCAGGTGATCCTATATGTCATCAACGTCTAATCAGAATTACCGCCGGGTCGTGTCAGAATCCTCCTAAGCGGACTCCACGCATTCCGTAAGACGCGCCAGACTGGATGGCACGGCTTGCTTCATCGGGTCCGTGGGCTGAGGGAGCTCACCGTGGGTTGCGTAGGAAAGACTGGCGCCGACGCTTGATGACGTCTTTGAGTTTATGGCATCAGGTGGGCTCACTCGCTAGCCTTGACACAGACTGCCTTTGCAGAAGCAATGACGTTTGGTGTGGACCCTCAGGCGTAACTTCACCCCCACCACCAGAAAATGCGCCGGAAAGACGAGCTGCTTCCACGTGGCTCGGATGTCGGGCGCGCTCGTTCGCCAGGTCCCTCCAGGTTCACCTCCAGGGCCATGTGGAGGATTTAGCTCCAGGCTGTATCGTGAACACATTCCATTATTGAGCACAAATCCCAGCTCCACTGACTTGTGGCCAAAACTTGTCGACTAGCTTCGCTCGTCTCTTTTGAAAATTTTTGGTCTCAGCACTTGTCGATGGTTCTGCAACTTGTCAAGAACGGTTTGACAAAAGGGAACACATGGCACAAGCAAGTTCCCTCGGTTACCCGACAGAAAACCAGACCAAATATACTACAACATATAGCTAGCTACTTGTCTATCGGAATTTCGTTCTCTCTACATCAAGAGGCACATATACCTAGCTATATGTCTTTCGGAATTTCGTTCTCTCTACATCAAGAGGCACATGTGGGACACTAGATGATTCTTAAATTTAAGCTCAAATTTTTACGCGTACAAAAACGTGATAAAATAGAATGCAACATAAAGTTGGCGCCTTGAGATCAATACGGACTAGAGCGCTCAGCTAAGGCCGTGATGAAGACAAGATTTTGGCCCGTTTCGCCTGCGAGAAACCGAAAGGTGGAGAATGTATAAATTAAAACGTGTGGCTCAATGCGTCTACATTAGCGTTTAGCTTTCCTTTCTTGTAGCGAACGTCTAAGCTGTGCTGTTTGAGTGTCATGCTCTAGCTCAGTAACCAGCCACTTTTAGGTGACATGTTATTTAGCCAGTTTAGAGGACAGTGATCCGTTTCGACCACAAACCTGGAACTGTGGACATAACAGGTTAGTTTTTTTTACAGCCCACACGAGACAAGTGAATTGCTTTTCAGAGGTACCGTATGCCTCTTCCCTGCAGCTCAGTTTTTCGCTTAAATAAAAAACTTGCCTTTTGATTACATCACTAGAACTCAAAATTTCTGCTTCTTCTTGCTCTGAAGCATTCAAAAGCAGATTTACGACCGCTCGACGTTGAACGTATGGCTTCAACAAGTTACTCTAGTAAATTTTGTTTGGCCGCCTTATTAATTTACCTTCATAATTGGTATCACAAAGCTTAGATATTACCTTGACAGACCCTTCTTAGTGAACCTCAAGCTTGTTCTTTTTGGTCAGACACAGCAGCATTTATTTATATATTTATTTATTCATTTATTTATTTATTTATTCATTTATTTACTTACTTAATTATTTATTTATTTACTTATTTATTTATTTATTTATTTATTTATTTATTTATTTATTATACATCAAATGCCCCAGTACAGGGTGCCCCAGTACATGAGGGGTGGGCTGTGGTACAAATTTTCTTTCGATGTGAGTTTTGAACAGAACAGGCCTTGTGTGGTGCATGACGTCGGGTGGAAGATCATTCCAATCATTTGCTGTTTTAACAAAGAACGAGCGAAGGTGGGGAGTTGTGCGGGTATGCGCAGAATAAACAGTGTAGCGGTGGCTAGTACGAGAAGAGATTCGATGTGTAGGCAAGACACTGGATGCGTCAGATAATAAATGAAATAATTTGTGAAAAAGGGTTAGTCTAGCGGCGTTGCATCGCAATTCTAGATTCTGAAGTTGGGCTTGGTCTTTCAGATTAGTGACACTTGAGTGATATGAATATTCAGAGTAAATAAACCTTGCTGCCCTATTCTGAAGAGATTCCAACATTTAGACAGGTTAGAATGGTGTGGGTCCCAGACGGCGAAGGCGTTTTCGAGTTTCGGGCGTACTAATGTTAGGTAGGCTAACGTTTTACAGGTGGAAGGACAAGGCGTAAGTTTCGTCTGAGGTAGCCAAGAACTTTATTTGCTTAGTTACAGATGTTTATTATGTGGGGTGTCCAGTTAAAATCAGGAGTTATGTTTATACCTAAATACCTATAGGAGTCCACGAGGGACAACTTAGAGCCTAAAATAAAGTATGTTGGAGCCAGGTAAACCTTTCCTACGGCGAAACGAAATGACAGACGTTTGTTTATGTTTAGAGCCATTAGCCAAGTTCTGCACCACGTTTCAATTGTTAATAGATTAATTTGGAGAATGCAGGAGTCATTAGGGTCATTAATAGGGCGATAGATGACACAGTCATCTGCGAATAAACATATACTTGACGATATGTTATTAGGGAGGTCGTTTATATAAATTGAGAACAGGAGGGGACCGAGTACTGTACCCTGGGGTACACCGGAGACTACTTAACGCCGAGGTGGTGATATCTGGTTAGCACAAACAAACTGTTCACGGTTTGAAAGACAGTTTTGGATCCAGTTTAAAACGACAGGGTCAAGGTTTAAGCCCGAAAGCTTAAACCTTTAAAAGCTTTAGAAAGAGGTGTTTATGGGGTACCTTATCAAAGGCTTTTTCGAAATCTAGAAAGAGAGTGTCTACAGGATATTAGGATCAAGACATACGCTGATATCGCTCGTGGTATCACTCCAGATGACAGTGATTGCCTGAAAAATATGAGAGTATAACAGCAGAAAAAGGTTTAGTGTTTATCAGAACTTTGGAATTTATGCAGTAAATTCCAGCTGAAGACGTCCCTTTTAATGACTAGATCATTTTAATGATACCGTGAGGTACGAAGGTAACGGTAGGCATAACAGGGAATTCACGAGTGAAAGCATAAGGAAGTATATCTTCAGGTTGATCGGTAAAAACAGAACAAATTGTAGAATTTAGTGTTCCTGCGACATAGGACTCAGGATCGTAACACTTTGTGGATTGCATAACTAGATAGTTTTCACATGAGTTGGGTCAATGGCCTTCAAGAACTGTTTGGGGTTAGTGCGTATCATGTCTGGGAGGGTAGATGAAAAGAGCGTTCGCTTAGCATTTGAAATCATAGATTCGTAAGCTTTTCTGTATTACGATATTTTCCTCATGCTCGCTTCGAATTCGATGCCTTAGCCGAGCGGAAATGTCTCTTCTTTTTGTTGTTAAGGCATTGTTCTACCCTGGAGAAGTACGACGTTCTGTAATGGTGATGGTAAGTATATAGGTGTTTATAATTTGCTGCATTTACTCTTTGACAAGCTCCCAGTTTTAGTCAACGAACCGTTTCCAAAACTCTATGAGAAACCATTCGTAAAAAAAGGAAAGTTCGTGATTTATACTTTCATAATCGGCTTTGTCGTATAGTGTTATTCTTTTCCTAATTTATGGGGGTTCTGCAAGTTGTATTGGAAACTGGCATGAATTACTCAGTGATCGCTTAGGCTGGTTAGATTAGAAACCGACGAAATCTTGTCAGGTTCGAACGTTAGGAGTAAATCTAGCAGGCTTGTTGAATTATGGGATGTTCGTGTAGGAAAAGTTATCACTTGGGATAAATTGAACTTTAGGCAAATATCTACAAAGTCACTTTCAATATTATTTTTTGAAGTCGTTAATGCTAAGTTGGGCCAAGTTATTGAGGGGAAATCAAAGTCTCAGAATAGCAGGAGAGGGGAACCGTCCGATTCAGAAGTTGTCAGTAGGAAAGCATCCTAAAAGTTTCCAAGAAATATGAGATAGGAAACAGGGGGGGGGGGTGGTAGCAAACGTCAATTTTAATGGGTGGAATGGCAGCTTTGCAGCGAATGAAGATGATTTCGAGGCTAGAAGGAATGTCTACTGCGCAGCAATGCAAACTATTGTGAACAGCGATTAAGACTCCCCCCCCCCGTTTGTTTCGGCGATCGCAGCGGGAAATATAAAAATAAGAAAATATAGAAAGCAACTCTGAGTAGAAGATTGATGAGTTCAGCCTTGTTTCGGTTAGTATTACTAATTTACACTCGGTAGCCTAGATAAGACTGAGCACGGAATCGCGTTTGAGCAATAGGCTCCTAATGTTAGTATAAATAACTGAAAGTTTTCCGATTGAACATGGGCTTTAGTGGGTAGCTATGGCGCACGTGGGACTACCGTTTGTGTGGTTAGGTTTAAAAATAAAAGTCACCTCGTCACTGGTTAATTTGCGGTATGCGAGCTTGTAAGGTCGGGACTGGGCTTTGCCAAATTCGATCAGTCATTTGTGTATCAGACGGGTGTTGGGGGAGTAATCTCGTGGAATGCTGTACGTAGTATTTTTTAGTTTTTTGCGTTCGATTGAGTATGGTCTTTATCTTTGAAATGCGTGAATTTTACAATTGTGGGCCTACCTTTGCTAGGATGAAATGTTCCCAGTCGGTGTGCGCGTTCAATATCGCGTCAGTTAAGCGTCAGGTTGAGGGCAGCTTTACAGTGATCTATGACTAAAGCCTTCGATTGGACCCACGTTTCGCGTCCGGGATCTTTGTGTCCATAAAAGATAAGGTTATTTCGCCGGGCTCTACATTGAAATTGTCAATACTGCAAGCTAGTTCAGCGCTTTGTTCAGAATTTTGTACAGCGATGGAACGGATTTCGTCGACGTCTGCTTTAAAGGTGGCTACGTTCGCATAGTGTGCTTCATTTTTAGAAAGCCTTTGGTTCATGTTCTCAAAAGTTTTATCGTACTAGAACTGTGTAGATTGGATGCTTCTCATTTCTTTGAGAAGGGCTAATCGAACTTAATCAAGGGCATACAAGACGTCACTAGCTGTTTGGGTTGAGGATGAAAGGGTAGTGGAGCGTGACTACCCTGCCTACCCACTGTAAAGGCGCGTTTCTTCGCCGATTTGTCATGGTACTCTTTCGACAACATTTGTGTCGCCTTCATGTGGCTTTCCACAAGATATTTCGTTTTTTAAATCCTCTGAAAGAGGTCTAGAACATACGCAACTACATTAAGGGCTTCATCGAATTCCTCCCAGGATTTGCGTACATTCGCAATGGTGTTCTCAAACTCCTCCCATACACATGCTCTGCAGGGATACAACCAGTGCTCTCATGAGAAGCTGACCTCAAAGCGAACAAAGTGGAAGGAATACACGCTTCCCAACGCATTTGTGCTCGTAGTGAAGAGCTCTCAGTATCTGTTTAAGTACGGAATGCATACGCTCTACCGAAGTATAATGCGGGTGATGGATCGAGCTGTGCACTAGTTTTATTCCACATTTATCCAAAAGATAGAGGTAAGGCACTACCTAAGTGAAGACGCTACCCTTGTCGTATTGAACTTTAGAAGAAAATATGACGCGTGGAAACTTAGACAGCAGTGCATCCACGGCATGAGGAAAAATGAGCTCTCTAAGTGGTATCGCTTCTGAAAATTTTGTAGCTACCCAGAGGGCCGTCAGTATGTACCGACAACCTTGTTTTGACTCTAGGAATGGCCCGACGATATCAATTACTAGGCGTTGAAAAGGTTCTGTGATATTTGGCAGAAGCTTCATGGGTGAATTCCACTTGTCTGTAAATTTCCCTGCTCTCGGACAAGTGTCGCATGAGCGTACAACGTCTTCGATATTCGTCCAGCATTTTGACCAAAAAAACTCAAGAAAAAACTCTAGCCTTGGTCTTCTTTATGCCGAGATGCCCTGCCGACGCGTTTTTATGCACAATTTCCAATAGCTGGCGATGATACTTTTGTGGCATCAAGAGTTGCTCATACTTGCGTCCTGGCACATTTGTGTAGCAGATACAGGAGCCCTTCCTTCTCAAAAAAGGAAACATTATTTTTCTTTCATCCTAAGTTTACGCTTTCCGACAGCGCTTTAATCGAGAGGTCCTCACGCTGCTCTCGAATTAGCGTTTCTCGATCAACCCTCGACAGCTCACTCCAACTTTTCGCTACAGGCGAGAGCGTTCCACCCCTCTCGCTCCGACTCAATGGCGCGATGTCGTCTCCTCCGCCGACTGAGACAGCACCAGTCATTTCGGTGAAGGGCCGCTCGAGTGACTGCTTAAGTGACTCATACGGAGAATTTCCTGTCCGAGATTCTGTCAACTCGCCGTCAAGGTCACACAGATCAGCAGCTGTTGCATGTGGTGTTTTACTACCTAAACAAGATCAGGTGCCTGCGAAAGGTTCCGCGCTTGCAATTGCGTGAGGATCGTTTACGCTAAGTTGGAGAAAAAACAATTTTTCTTGCTCTTTAAAAAGCTGCCCAAAGTTATTGGAAAAAAGATAAGGAAAACGATCGGGAAGCATGGCAGACACAGCCGTCTCGGTGCGAAGCTTACCGAACGGGCCTTCAATGACAAGAGTTGCGACTGGTAAGCAAGCACTCTGCTCCTCGGCGACTTGACTGATTCACGCGCATTCCCTTGTAGTAAAGTCTTTCGGAGACACAACGAAGTATGGACAACATACACGTTTTCCCACTCACACTAATTTCCTGGAGATGCGGCTCTAACAACACCATTTTCTTTTCCGATTCTCGGATTGCTGCGAAAGCAAACTTCTGCTTACAGTTTACCACAATGTGCTCTTCATTTTTGCAGTTGTAGCAAATTAGTGGCTTCTGTGATTCAAACACTCCTGTGCTATCAGTGAGTTGTTTAGGAATCTCACCCGATTTCTCCACTTCGGTTTAACATTCCCCTACAGCGTCATTCATAAGAGATGGTTCGTTCCTGAAATTACAGTGCGGAGTGGGTTTCCGTTGATGAGGTTTCTTTGAAAAGCCCTCTTTTCTTCAACGCTTTTCAGTGCGCAATGCCCTACTATACAAATTTCGGTGAGTATAATACTTCTCAGCTAACTCTGCTGCCTTGTTTAGCTATACTTCGCCAAGCCTGCCCTGCAGCCAAAACTTGATGTTATCCTCGATGCAGCAGTATAATTGTCCTAAAGCAATACATTCTACCACCTTATCGCGTTCGTCATAAACATCTTCGCTCTTGAGCCATTCAATAAATCGGCTTTAGGACGAAACTCGAAGTCAACGTAAGGCTCATTCCTCCTTTTTGCATACCAGAACCTTTGCCGCAAAGTCTCGGATGACAACTTGCCCCGCCGCGGTGGTCTAGTGGCTAAGGTACTCGGCTACTGACCCGCAGGTCGCGGGTTCGAATCCCGGCTGCGGCGGCTGCATTTCCGATGGAGGCGGAAATGTTGTAGGCCCGTGTGCTCAGATTTGGGTGCACGTTAAAGAACCCCAGGTGGTCGAAATTTCCGGAGCCCTCCACTACGGCGTCTCTCATAATCATATGGTGGTTTTGGGACGTTAGACCCTACATATCAATCGGATGACAACTTATAACGTTTGAAAAGCACTTCCTTAACCTCGTCATAGCTCCCAACCGCTTCCCCCAAAAAGCCCGTTATCACGTAGTACACTTCGTCGGGGTGTAGAGCTAACAAGTTCTGCACTCAAAGAGACTATATACTCCAAAGCATTTCGCACAATTGACAAGATACTTTGCCATGTCCTCGACTAATACGAAAGGTGGCAGTTGGTCCGAAAGTTTAAGAGCGCTGACCTGAACGGTCGCAGAAGCTATGCTAGGTGCCTGCGAACACTGTAGGAATGCCAATTCTATTCTTTTTAACTCGAGGCCCTCTTGTCGTTTGGCCTCTTCACGCTCGCGACGTTGGCGCTTTTCTGCTGCTTCACCTTCGTGAACTTCTACTCGCCTTCCAGCCTCCTTGCAGCGTGCTTTGATATCCGCCCATGCCTTATCGGCTTCCTCAGCGGACACTCTTTCATCGTTCATGATGTCAAGGACCACTTGCTTTCGTTGCACACAGCTGATTTCCTCACAAATTTCGATGAGTTCTTTCACTTTAAGGTTCTCCATCGTTCGAACTAGCCTCTTGCTGTTTGCCCCTGTTAAGAATCCACTTTCCGTACCCACTATATATTTACTAGGAAGACGCGCAAGCAATTTTTAACACTACAATGTTTATGCCCTCCGCATTAACTTTGGTTTCAAAACGCTCCGACTTGGCTTGAAACGATCAAAGCTTACTCACTAATACTTCCCACAGCCATTGTCTAAACTACTATAACCTGTGCTAGAGTAGTCTAGTGTACTGAGGGAAAACATCAGGCACTCACCGCATCGATGTCGCTGAAGCCAGCCGATCCCGCAGTTACCATCCACTGTTACGAGGCGGGCTGCCGACGAAATTACGAAGGGCGCCACGAACTCCCCACTGCCTAGGACACCAGCCGCGCCAACAGCGGGAGGACTCAAAAAGCCGAGATGTTTTCTCTTTGACGCACACGTTGGCTTCTCTCTGACGCATAGGTCGGCTGCTTGGCGAAGCGCCGCGTGGTTCATTATAGGCCCCAGGTGATCCTTTACGTCATCAACGTTCAATCAGAACTGCCACAGGGTCGTGTCAGAATCCTCCAATGGGGACTCGCCGCTGGGTTACGTCATGATCCTCAAACCAGGAGCGGCTGCGCTGGGTTGCACCCAAGGACGAGCGATGTTGCCACGCATTGCGTAAGATTGGCCAGACTGGATGGCACCGCTTGCTTCATCGGGCCCCTGGGTTGAGGAAGCTTGACGTGGATTGCATAAGACAGTCCGGCGCCGCCGCTTGATGAGGTCGTTGAGTTGATGGCATCAGGTTGGCTTGATTGCCAGGGCATTGACACAGATTGCCTTTGCAGAGGCAATGACGTTCGGTGTAGGCTCTCAGCCGTAACAGTGGATATCACAGACCGCCCGCAAAGTCCAGGAAGCGGCTTGCCAGTACACAAGGTTAAAAATAGGTATGTACTATGCACTCTTCCATTCTAAAGTAAGTTATGGGATGTTAGTCTGGGGAACGACATCACAAGGGAATTACCATAAGTTAATAACTTACAAAAGAAAATATTGCGCTGCTTTGAAAATTACAGGGGGAATCTACAAGACTTGCGCAATGCTCCACTATTCGTTAAACATTCAATACTTAGAATTGATCAATTATATCATTTTAAATTACTTCAGTTAATACAAAAGACTAAGCTATATGAAGAAAGTTGCACCGAAAGACCACACTACAGTATGCGAGAACAAAGGAAGCGAGCTCCCAGAACAAGAACCCAGTATGGAAAACAAAGTATTGCTTACCAGGTACCTCAGGTTTTTAATACCCTTGCAGATCAATTGAATTTTAGGGCTAGTAGTGCGACTTTCAAGAAACAAATAAAGAACTTATTCATAACCACCGGTCTACACTATCAAAACTATCTAATGGAGTCTCATGCCTCTGCAAGTGCTTAAATTGTTTATAAACTGATATGTCAATTATACGAGTGTATACCGCGGAATTCATTGTATCCGCATGCATCTTATGTCTGTTTTTGAGTTGTTTCATTGATATTGTTTAGTTGTAAATTATAACGAGAGTGACCTCAAATTCTTAAAATGTGTCATGTAAACTTCTTATGTTATTTATGTTTGAATTTTGTGTTTACAATTTCAGGTTGCTTGAAAGCAATGTATTGAATATATATATTGTTTAAGCTTTGCACTGTCACGGACTGCGGAGGGACAAGGGCCTTTGTCAGGCTGTTCGCCTTTAGCCCTTTGACCCTGCAGTGAGCTCTGTATCAGGCTTACTGTAAATAAAAAATACTACTACTACTACTACTACTACTACTACTACAATATTGTGAACAGATGTAGGATGGGTGGCATGCGTGAGTACATATGGCATTGCTTTCAACAAATTATTCTCAAGGCACATATTCCTGTATGCGTATATACCTCCCGCGTGTATATACATATACATACTTTTAACGAAGTGCTTGATTGGGCTGGTTGGGGCTGCATGGTAGGTGAAGAAAGTTCTTAACAGTGCAAACGACAGGACAGAATAGAAAAAAGAAGAATAGAGCGCTAAACGATAAAAGTTTATTGCAAACCATCTGCAACATATAGGAAAGCAGAATCTGCGCATAACCACGCAACAACAGCGAAATCGCACATACATGCGCCAAACGGCCTACCTTATCAAGAGTCAGTCATATCAGTGGACCCCAAATAACTCATCTCACCGCCACGAAGAAAAATTGAGAGTATACTAGCACAGAAAGCACCGAGTTGTTCAATGCGGAAGGCTTCGCTAACCTCACGCTTGCGTTGATTTTTCTATCGGCCCTTAATCACACACTTGCCAACAAGTGGCTGACAACCGAACTTTTCACAGTGGTCCGCCTAGTGGCTGGGAGCGGAGCTTTTTGAAGAGTAAGCGTGCTTCCTCAATCAATCATTTATGCATCGCCTGTTTGGCCAATGTAACACAGCCTACTAGTAAACAATATCTTGTATACAATAGCTTAAACATGTTCAACATAGCGCGTAGCGTGTTTCTTAGTGCATGTTTCTCTCTTAGGTCCCTTACTGTTCACCCTACGACCAGTGCATCGAGCTTGTCACGTGCGCAGAACACAACTTTTACACCTATATTGCTAGCGACCCTCTTCAGCCTATGGGAGACCTCATGTACGTAGGGAATAACAGCCGTGCCAGAGTAAGCTTGTTGAACAGTTTGTTATGTTGGGCTAGTTGGTACATATTCAGTTGAAATACGTAGCGCGGTTGCCAAAGAGAAGAACGATAAAAGACAGAAAAAGCGCCAATTCACAACTAAGTCTATTTTCATAAACAGTCTTAATGTATAGGGCTCTTGGAGGACATGCGCATAACATTTATTACACCGCACGTGCAAGCATAAACGTTTTATGATGCAATAAATGATTATTGCAATCATGATATCTGGAAACCAGCAACAAACAGAAATGCTTTAAGTAAGGACATCAAAAAAAAAAGAACCAAACACACCCAAGCCTGCGCAAAAAAAAAAATGCGAGGAAAAAACGGCAAAAAAAAGACCATCAGACACTTCGTAGCAACCATCTAAAGTACATCTAAATCCAACAGTTGAAATTCACTATTATGATGCGAAACTGAAGGCATGCTGACGTACGAGGCACCTTTCTTCCTTATGCGAAACACTTCGAGTAACTCCCGCGCCAGCGCATCTCGGCTCCTTCCAAGTATTCGCGTGTGATCTAACTGCAGCGTGCAGCCACACGAAGTACAGTGGAAGGGCAAATGAGAGCCTGTTCCATTCCTAATTGATAAACAAAGCTCCCTCAAACGGTCCTTTGTAAAGCGCCCTGTCTGGCCTATATAGACCTTGCCAGAGCCCAGGGGAATTTCTTTAACAGTGCCCACGGCACAACGCAGGAAGGGCTTTTCATGCTTCTTATCGCACGCCACCTTGGCACCTCTTGAAGAAATGCGGGCACAGAGCATTGAAAGCTTTTTCAGAGCACAGAAAACCACCGGCGCATGGTGCCGATTCTAAATCTTTTTCAGGTTGTGGGAGATATTGTGCATTTATGGTACAACATGCCCTCCTTTTCTCTGCCCTTGCAATGGCTCTGGCCTCCTGCGTTCCCCTTTCTGCGTCTGAAGCAATGTTTCAGACACACTGACTAAGAGCGAATAAGAGAACCCGGCTGCAGTGAACCATGATAACAGGCAGGAAAAACTATCACACACTGTGCGCTGGCATGACTTGGACAGCGCAGAACGAAAATACATACCAGCTTTAGACCTCTTCGCCACTTTTGAATGTGCAGAGTCATATGAAAGAAGTCCTTTTCTTGTTCTAGGGCTGAACTTCCAATAGACATGACCCTCGCCCAGAGTCAGGTTAATATCTAAAAACTGCAAGCTATCTTCAATGGGCCGTTAATGGGTAAAAAGCAAGCCTTTTTCATGTTGTCGGAAGAGGTTCGAAACCAAATCTACCTCGCTAGAGTGCGGTACAGGGTCAGTAGAAGTTAACACCACGAGGAAATCGTCCACATATCTAAAATCTTACGGACCTTTGCTTGATCAACGGCATTTGCTAGAACACGAGCAATAGATGCCAAAAAAATCGTTGAGCTGGCTGTTGCTTTGTTCTGTACAAGGCGCTCTTAGCGACGTAAGGAGAATGTTGACGATGGAAGTTAGCAGAGCATTAGGAAAACGTGCTTGTTCAATGCAGTGAACTTTGTGCGAAAAACTGCAGTCTATCTAGTGAATACAAGATTGAGTTAGAGCAGCCTTTAGGCAGGAAAAAGCGATGTTTCGCTTGACTAGCTTAAAATGGGCTGACGTAAAGAGAAGACTTTTCTTTGAGCGTGGCTCGTATGCCAACAGACATCGTCCACAAAAAACATTTCTAAGTCTAGAAATCGTAGCTTGTCATCAAAAATAAGCTCCCACGTTAATTCTAGTTGCTTCATTTCACGTCGAAATACGTCAATTATCCAACCGGTGGTTCGATTGATCGATGCAGTAAAACACTAGAAAGTCGTCAACATAGCATAACACTTTAACTGTGCTCTTCTGATGAAGGTTAGCCATGAGAATTTTGTGATACCGCGGGAGTAAAAGTAAAAGGTCACTAAAAACCGGAGCCAAACACGAGCCAATGCAGACTCCTTCCCGCGATGTGTAAAAGGTGTCATTGTGAAGTACAAACGTCGAATGTAGTTAAAAGCGCAGCAGTTCCAAAAAATTGTGAACATGAATTCTACATGCATTCTGAACGTTCAATGCACTTGCTAACTTCATCGCACACATTGTCATCAGGTAACGAATAAAACAACTCCTTGACATCAACAGAGAAGGCGCTTACTCATTTCGGGCCTTCAGGCTGGAGATAATCACTGACTGTGACCGGGCTTTTCATTCGACACGGGTCATCAATGGGCAGGACTGCTAAATACCTCTGAAGATACAATGCAACAGGGTGCTGCCAAGTACCCCACTCCGAGACGATGGCTCTGAAGGGATTGCCTTCTTTTTGTGTCTTCACTGAAAAGAAGACCAAAAGGATTAGGCCTTTTGCCGTTTTACGGATTTTCCCGAAGTGGTTGGCCCTACTTCGTCGCACAGTTTTTCCGCTTACGTCCCACTCTAGTTTCTACGATGGCGTGGAGCGCCTTAAAATTCTTTAGCGTGGCGCCTTCAGCCTTGCTGTCATACAATTGCTTCGGCATAAGCTCTAACACTCCTTTTTTATCAGATAAGAGAAGCTTGACATCGGCCCTTCGTATGCTGGCGACGACAGCACTAGACTATTGTCGAGCCATCTTGGCGTCTTGCGGAAGGCACTCGACACCCTTCTGGATGAGTCGACCAATTCTGTCATCTTTTGCTTGTCCAACGGTCCTTCTTACGATGCTAAGCACCTTGTCCAGGTTCGAATGCTCGCAGAATTTTGGTCAATTTTGTAACACCTTTTTTACACCAGCGGAAACAGCAACGTCTCCGAGGATGACGACTTCTTGTCCTGGTGGGGTTCGTCAGCCTCTATTTTTCGGCAGCAAAAGTAGAAGCTGGCCCCATAAAACTCAGCTGATTGGCGCGCTAGGCGAAGATCCCGACGAAAGAACCTCTTCCGCTATGCTTTTGGTGGCTGCTTCAGATTTACACTGTGAAGGCATTCTGTGTAGAAGCGACTGTGTCGCCAAGAGTCAGAGCGAAGGATACGGCAAAACCTGTTCGCATGTGCAGAAGACGGATTAAGCCCTCCGAAGAGACGCAGGACTTCAGGAAGCCAGTAGGAATTTTTCACAAAAAACGTGTTGTCTTTACCTACAAGACGCAGTGGCGATCAAGCTGACTAAAAGTAAATGACTGTAGAAAGTAGGGGAGCACAGAAAAAAGCACGATGACCTAGAAATAAACTTTAACGAAGTGCTTGATTGGGCTGCTTGGTGCTGCATGGTAGACGAAGAAATAGCCAAGACCCTCCTTACGTCCCTAAGAGTGCCTGCTAAGGCACTCTCAGTGATAAAGCAACGGCACTCAACAAGCCTCATTCTAGCCCGGCTGCTATTCCCTACGTAAACGAGGTCTCCCATTGGCTAAAGTAGGTCGCTGGCAAAATATGTGTAAGAGTTGTGTTCTGCGCACGCGACAAGCTCGCTGGGCTATGTCGCAGGGTCAACAGCGAAGAATCAAAAACAGCAACATGCACTAAGAAACACGCTACGCGATTTGTTCAATGTGTTTCAGTGATTGCATACAAGATATTGTTTACTTGTGGGCTGTGTTAGATTGGACAAACAGGCCGATACATAAATGATCGGTTGAGGAAGCCCTCTTGCTCTCTAAAAGGCTTCGTTTGCACCCACTTGGCGGATCATTGTGGTTGTCAGCCAATCTTTTGCAAGTGTGTAATTATGAATTGATATAAAAATCAGCGCGAGTGCTCCATTAGCAAAGCCTTCTACATTCAACAACTTGGTGCTTTCTGTGTTAGCGTACCCTTGATTTTTCTTCACGGCTGTGAAAATACTTATCTGGGGTCCGCTGATATGACTGCCTCTTGATAAGGTAGGCCGTTTGGCGCATGTATGTGCGATTTTATTGATCTTGCGTATTAAGCGCCGATTAAGTTTTCCTATATACTGCAGTTGCTTTGCAATGAACGGTGGTTGTTAGTTCCGCGCTCTGTTCTCGTCTCTTCTGTCCCCTTCTGTCGTTTGCGCTGTTAAGAAATTTCTTCGTCTACCATACACGCTTACACATCAACAAGCGATGCTAAGCAAACGCTGATGGCCTAGAAAATTATATAGTCTGAAAACATATGCATAGAGGAAGGAGCAGGCTTGTCGATCCACACATCAATGATAAAAAAACGAATAAAATTATGCAATCAATAAAATTCTGGGGCTTCTCTATCCTACGTGCCTGCGGCATTAGATCTTTCACGTCCCTGAATGAGGCAGGAAGCTATATCTGAAGCTGTACCTATATGAGCCTTGAAAATACGAGCCTCTCGACACGGTAAAACTATTTTCTCGTTTTTACGAAGTCGTGCAAAGCTGTAGCAGAGCACAGCTAGTCGGCACTGGCTGGTCTAGGCTTGACAAACGTTCCCACATACGCCCATGCACGGAATGTTCACGCTGTCACATTGCGTTTTGCCAGTACTTGCTAGGTATCGATCGAGTTTTACTCAGAATCGGTATATAATTCCCAAGCAATCGATCGATCACTTTTATGTTCTGTTCAAACTGAGAGAGATGAAACAGGACTAAAAGCCATTAGAGCTTCACAAGTGTCTGACCCCCTTTTACAAAGGACTCCTGTACATGCAGAGACAAAAAATAAGTTGAAAACACTAAAAACAAGTAATACACGTTCGAAAATACAATAACTATAAAAACAGAGAGTTTTTAAGCATTTACACATACTTTTAACTGCAGAACAATAATGATCTGTTAATGAAAATGAGAATCGAAGCACCAAGTACTTTATTTATGTAAACAAGCAATTGACCTAATTTGCATATTCAAGGCTTGGTCTCGATTAGCTTGCATCTCATGTTAACGCATGCTTAATCAGCTAGTTAAACCACTTTGCACACGTTTGGCTCAGTCTTAATTATTATTAGGATAAGCTCCGCACATCTTACCTCGCTTGGCAAGACTAGACATATGAGATTCCCGGCTTGACCTAATGAGAGATTATGAAGATGTGATTTTATTAGCCCAACTATGCGTGGCTATTTACGTATTACAATAATCAACATGGATTCATAAGGCTTGTCTATGGTTACAATGACTTAGTTAAGCACAGCTGTTTATTTTCCTCGACGTGGCCGCCACACCTCCATGATCATGATTTCTTCTCTACATCGCGAACCCGACAGACAGCGGGCATAGCGTCGTTGCTGTAAAAAAAAGAATACGTCTCGCAGCTTTTTCATATGTTTTTGTGCAGTCAGGCTGCATTTTGTTCTGATGCGCGGAACGGTTTCCTGCCGTAAAATCGGGAAATGACTAGCCACTTTGATGTCACAACTAGCTAGTTTCATCTTTGTCGCTGACCAAGCGAAGCCTTGACTTTTTCTTCATTTGTTTCTTTTCCTCTTGCTGCGACCCAACTCTTCATTTCACGCAATATCCACAAATATAAAGCCATGCCATGCCGTACGTACGGATAAACACACCAAGGGATCTCTTCTCGCGGGGTCGCATTCTTGGGCATGTTCAATTCGACCTCTCCTGATTGGCTGTAGCGCTCTGCCTGTTTCCGGTCTTTCTTCCGCAACGTACATTTGACGCCACGCAGCTTTCACAAGACTGAACACAAATTAGAATAACGGAATGCGTTTCGCCGCAACGAATGCTGCCCCCAGAGATTCACTTTTGGGTGCACATCTTGGAGGCCACGCATAGACTCTTGTCACGTTAGCCCTTGAATGATGTTTAAAGAGCCACTCACCAGGCCCCATACCAAATTTTACTTAGACAGTGGAAGTTGTTTGGTGTTCGATGAGGAACATTTTGCCAGAAAAAGTTTTCGAATCGGTTCATCACAAGCGGAGAAAACAGGTTTTTTGAAGCGGCGCGAAACAAGGATGAGAGGAGGCGTGCTCGAATCCCTTGCCACTCCTCCGCGTAGCCTTAGGAAGCCAAATCTCTTCCCCACCCTCTTCAGCCTACGACCATGAGCAGACGTGGGCATGACGTGCCTAAACAGGTTTAACCCCCGAGCACGCGAGCAGTGTTGCTTAGTTCACCAGCGTTATTTTGTGGTCTTCTGCCTCTTTCTACGGGATAGTTTAGAAACGCTGGCTTAGATGCGGTAGGATAGATGAGCACTATGAGTGCGGGAACACGTAGGAGCGTTCCACGGTGGTCGTCTGCTCGATGCGCTGACCGCGGGGACACTAACGCATGCAAAACGCTGGCAGCATACATTAGCCCGACATCGCGTTGCATTTCACGGGAAAAAATGAAAGAAAAACGCACAGCTTTTATTGCGTCTACATAAACTCCGCATACAACAAACACATAAACTACGCATGTTGTAATAAATAATTTTGCCAAGTCACGTGGTGTACTGTTGACACCGTCAGAGCAGAGTCGTCTACGTAGAGGACCAACGCCATTGCATTGCTGTGTACGTAGGGTCATTAACACGCCCACGTCATGCCGTCATTCTCTATGCGTGCGCCGGCAGAGTGGAGAAGGAGCAGCGTTCATTTTGAAATTTGAGAGAGAAAGAGAGAGAAACTTTTATTTGAAAAAATAGAAAAATGTCGGGTGGCGCTCTCAGTCCAGAGCTCCAACAGCCGCTGCTGCGTCCCGCGCTCGCTGAACTAGCACCCGCTGGCCACTCGGGCTTTCATCACGCAGCAGGGCCTCCAAGTCTTGTCGGGTAGGAATAGGAGAGGAGTTGGCAGAGCGCCTGACTGGCGAACGCTGACATTTCAGCGTTACGTGAAATAACGTCGGTACCACTCCACAGCTAGGACATTTCTCAGGGTAAGAAGTGGGATGGAGGATGTGGAGGAAATAGAGGTTCGGAAACGTGTTCGCCTGCAGTTGACGCACCACAGTTGCATCTTCTCGTGTGAGCGTGTGGTGTGGTGGAGGGTACCGAATGCGTTCTCGTCTATAGTAATCGAGAGTGCCTCGATATCCTAGAAGTTTCGTGTTTGTGTCCTCCTCATCTGGGTTTGACAGCTCTTCCTTCGGATCCCGGTTAGTGAGTGCTCGGGTAGCTACATGAGCGCAGTCATGACCGGGGAGAGAGGGGTGCCCAGTGGTCCAGACAAGTTGGAACTTGTGTGGCGTGCAGAATGTGGTGTTCAAGATTCGGTGTGTGTGCTGTGAGACAATACCCCGTAAGAAGGCACGGCAGATATACATTAAGTCTGTGAAAATTCGAATAACATCTGCGTGAGGAAGGCTTATGGCAGCGTGGGAAATCGCCAGAGCGACGGCACACTCTTCGCCTTCAGATATGTTCTTTGTAGGTACGCTGATTGAGGCTACAACGTCGTGATCATTGTTCACCACTGCTCCAACTGTAAAACTGCGGGAGTGGTGTCTAGCGGCGTCGCAGTATAAGAGAGTGTTTGTAGAAGACTGATTAATGAGGCGCGTGAGGTTTTTCACCCTTGCCCGCCGGCGCTGAGTGTTGCACTCAGCGTGCATATTGCATGGAAGTGGCGCGACTGTAATTCTTGCTTGGAAGTCAGTGGGTAGCAGTTTCCCTGATGTGCTCTACCCACATCTATTCGGAGGGTACCCTAGCCTGACGAGTAGTCGCTCTCCTACTTGGGTGCTGCGGAGTTTTCATAGCTGACTATTATGTTGTGCATCGGTTAGTTCCCTCAGGTTGTTGTGTACACCCATGGCTAGGAGACAATTGGTGGATGCGTACGTAGGTAGTCCAAGTGCCGCCTTGACGGCTCTATGGAGTAGAATGCCCAGTCTTCTCTCTTGTGCAAGCGTTAAGGTTTGATAAGGCACGTGGTAGGTGATGTGACTTACTGTGCAGGCATTAACTATACGTAGAATGTCTTGTTCCTGAAGTCCATGACTTCGGTTGGTGATGCGGCGGATCATATGCGTGATTTGAGAAACATGTTGTTCTAATATTTTCATGGTGCGCGTTGTCTTGAGATCAGCTTGTATATGAAGGCCAAGTACGTGGAGCTTCTGTATGCAGGGAATTACATGGTGTTCTAAGGTGACTGTGATTTGCGGGCAGTTGTCGGGCTTTCGCTAGGACGACGAATGAGTTGGAGTTCCGACTTATTTGCTGACCACGTTAGGCCACCTGCTAGTGCGTACGCTTGAACTGTATTTACTGCTTCTCGGAGGGCATTTTGTATTTGCCAGTCTGAGCTTTTGGTCACCCATATAGTGACGTCGTTCGCGTATAAAGCATGTCGCAGTCCTGGAATGGTGGTGAGTAGAGGCAGTAACTTTGCAACGGCGATGTTGAAGAGTGGCGGGGATAACACTGATCCTTGTGGCATGCCTTTACCCGTGAGCTTAATGATGCCACTGCGAAGAGAGCCGAATCCTATGGTTGCCGTCCTGTTTGTTAGGAATGCTCTCACATAGTCGTAAACTCGTCGTCCGAAGCATGTTGACGCGAGATTCTCCAGAATGAGGTCATTCGAGACGTCGTCATACGCACCGCGGATGTCCAAGGCAAGGAGATCTCTAGTTTGCGTAGAACTGAGCCTGTCCAGTACTTCCTCTTTTAGTTAGAGAAGTACGTCTTGCGTGGAAAGATGAGCCCGGTACCCAAACAGTGTGTCCGGAAAAAATGCCTGGGCCTCAAGATATGGTTGCAGTCTTTGGAGGACGATATGATCCGTTATTTACCGAGGCAAGACGTCAACGAGATTGGTCGCAGGTTTCCAAGCTCTAGGGGTCTGCCGTACTTAGGAATTAGTGCTATTTTGGCATGTCTCCCATTCTGTGGTAACGTTCCGGATTTCCAGTGGGTGTTGTAAAAATCTGTGAGCTGTTCTAGATCTTCGTCATTAAGGTTTCGTGTGAGAGAGTATCGGATGTTGTGTTTCGCTGACGCTGTGTTGCGCTTGATATTCAGAAGGGCAGCTCGAACTTCGTGCACAGTGATATCAGCATCCGGCGGTGTTGACCCTGTATATGGGTAGTTTTTATATTTTGGCTGAGGTCCTGCAGCGATGTACGTTTCTTGAAGCGTCTGTAAGATGCTGTTGTCCCCATCCGGCTTGTGAAGAAGTGTTTGGATGGTACGCTCGTGTACGACTTGGTACTTTTCGGGTCAACAAGGGCTCTTAGTATGGCCCACGTGCACGCAGTGCTTAGTGTTTCATTAAGTTACTTACAAAATTTGTGCCAATTGTTCCTCGTCAGCTCTGTGGCGTATTGTTCGGCTTGCAATGTGAGTTGAGCAATGCGAAGTTTAAGCTTGCGATTGTGTCTCTGCCTACGCGAGCGTTTTACGAGGCTTCTGCGTGCTTCCCACAGGTGTAGAAGGTGCCTGTCGACATCTGGAATGGTGGCTGTAGTGCTTATCTTCTTGGTCGCTTCATCAAGGTTAGCTTGCAGGCACTGTAGCCATTCATTTAAAGGTCTCCCATTGATGTCAGTCTGAGCGCGTTGTTTTCTAACTATATCTCAATTAGTGAGACGAACCTTCCGCTCTGGAGCACGGGGTTCGGAGATGTGCAGTGTAGTGAAAATGATGCAATGATCACTACCTAACGTTTCATGTAGATTTGACGAGTTATAATTGCTTAGTCCCCTTATAAAAGTTAGGTCAGGGCACTTATCTCTGGTTGCACTGGTTCCAATTCTGGTTGGCTCTTGCGGATCTGTGAGTAGTGTAAATCTGTGATTGCAGATGAGGCGTTTTAATTTAGTACCCTCTACGCGTGGCCGATAGGTATCCCCATGACGTGTGTGGGGCGTTAAAATCACCAACCACTACAACTTGTTCCCCTAACTTGCACGTTTCCGCTATAAGGTATCCGAAGTCATCACTCCTACCTTTAGGAGAGCTGTAGATGTTTTGTAAAACAAGCTCTACTGACTGCGTTTCTGAGGAATAATTTCAACTAGCACATGTGGAATGGATGACGTCATTGTGTGTTCTATAGTTGTCAAGTGTTTGGATACGAGTATTGCGACAAGTGGTGGTGTTTGTTGATCTGTGTATATATGGAAGCCCGAGAGGGTACGTGTGCAGTGCGTCTCCTGCAGAGCCACGATATCCGGAGGGTGCGCGAAAGTAGCAGTTCACTGTTGCAGGGAGCTCCTCTTTCGTCAAAACCCCCTGCAGTTCCACTGCCACATAGTGAAGG